>RJWM01012514.1:0-55992 GCA_004363535.1 Dasyprocta punctata | reverse complement strand
TGAATTTCTGGAAATTTGATTATTATACCCTTTGGTATAGATTTACTTCAGTCATGGCTATTTGGAGTTCTACATGCTTCACTTATTTGTATGTCAAATTTTTTTATCCATGTTTGTGAAATTTTCTGGCATTATTTCTGTGAAGAGGTTCTTAATGGCTTTTGTGCCGTCTCCAACTTTTTTGCTGATTCCAATCAATCGTATGTTGTTCTTCTTTGCTTCACCCTGTAGCTGTTGGATTGATTGTACATGATCTTTTGTGATTTTTAAGATATCTTTCTTTTCATGGTTGCAAGTTGCATTCCTGTCTTCTAGATCTGATATTCTATCTTTGCCTTCATTCAATCTGCTGCGTATATTTTCAATAGTTTCTAATGTCCTATATTTCTGTTTTGAATCTGTTTCATTGATTCCATTTCTTATCTATGTTTGGCATTCACAGTTTCTATTATTTTCCTGGGTTCTTCTATTTATTTATTTGTGGCTGCTTTAATGTATTTTATTTTTCTAGTCATTTCTGTTTACATCTCAGAGATTATTTTTTCTATGGCCTCTTCCATTTGTTTTTTCACTTCTGCTACTATCATTTCAGAGAGCCCCATTTGTTGGCTTCCAGTTTTCTCTATTTCTTTGTCCTGAGTGAGCTGGGCACTTGGGACTGCATTTTGCTTTTTGAGCTTGTCATTTTCTATTTTATTTTGTTTTCTGTGTTGATGCTTTTAGCTTTCTCATGTTAGATAGCCTTCCCACTGATGTCCAAACTTTCCTAGGACGTGTGTTTCTCAGGATGTCTCCTCTAGCAGGTACCACCATCAGTTCTCTCACCAGCACCACCATACTCCTCTTGGCGGCAAGCTGTCCGGGGGCAATGGAGGAAGCACAGGGTGCAGACTTACACTTTACTCACAGGCACCACTGTCCTGGGGACCATAGAGGGAGGGCAGAGTGCAGACTCATACTCCACTCTCCGGTACCACTGTCCTGGGGACCATAGAGGGAGGGCAGAGTGCAGACTCATACTCCACTCTCCGGTACCACTGGCCTGGGGACTATGGAGAGAGGGCAGAGCACAAACTCTCATTCAACTCCTGATCTGTTTTTGGAAGATCAGCTTCTGTTGTGAAGACAAAAAGCCTTGAATTGAATTCATGTATCAGTTTGGGAGATCTCTGATTTATATGACTTTCAGGTCACACTGTTTTTCAGTACTTGTTGGAGAATTGTGGGCAGGGTAATGTTTTGTAAAATTACAGACCTGAGATCAAGTTCATACTATTTCCCCTGTTAACATGTGACTGAAGGGTTATGAGTCCACTGTAGAGAGGAGGAGATTCAGAATAAATATTCAAGATAGTCTCTTACCCCTTGTGTATCCAATTGGCCCCTTTGCAGCCAATTTAATGTCTCCTCAGGGATCTCTTGATGTCAATAGAGAAAAAGGGATGGACTACATTTGTGCTCAGCAGCACGAATTTCCTTTTCAGAAGCATGACTTGATTATTGTCTCCATTGCTCGGGGCCCAACTGGCAAAACACAGCAGTTAAACCAAAGCTTCCCACAGGGGAGGAAACTGGTGAGATGCTGATGACTATATGAGACCCAACTCATAGCCAGGAATCAAGGATTTGAAGTGGAGTGTGGTGTCTCTTACTAGGAAACTCACATAATGGTTGCTTCTTGTTTTCTAGTCTCAGGACTGTGAAGTAACTTAGCACCAAGTGAAGAAATACCTCTGCCAGTGAGCACAATAATAGTTCCATTTAACTAGAAACTGACCCTTTTGGTCCGTTCTGGAAAAGCAAGCTAAAAAGAGAAATTGAGAGTGTTTTCATCAGAGTAGTTGATCTCTGCACCTGTAGTTGCTGTGTTATCTTTCTAATACCATGAATGTGTGTGTATTTTCCACACAAATTTTCTGATTCTCCAACACCTATTGTGTTTCCAACAGTTCAGTGCAATTCTGACACTATCCAGAGTTAACCCAGGCTCCAGAAGTTAAGGGCTCGTTTCTTCTCAGAAATTTATCCTTACCTCAGATGCTAGTCACAAGTCCCAGAACCATCTGTGCTTATGAATGAGCTGCTGTTAATTTGGATGTTCCCACAACCCTCTCCTCAGGCTTTATCATTCACTAGAATGACTCACAGAACTCAAAACACTGAGGTTTATTGTGAAGGATACAACTCAGGAACAGTCAAATAGAAAACAAGCATAAGGCAGAGTATGAGGGTAGCAGCGTCACAGGGCTTCAAGCCCTCTAGGTGTATGCTGCCCTCCTAGATTCTTGAAGTTCTTACCTTTGAGGAAACCCTCTGAGCACCAGTACTTAGGTGCTTCTATGAAAGTTACATTACATAGGAGTGATGAATTAAAACACTGGTCATGAGCAATAGCACTCAGTCTCCAGCCCTCTTCCCTCCCAGAGGTCTGGGCATGAAACTGAATGTTCCTGCCATTTAATCATGTTCTGGCTTTTCTGGGGAACAGTATCCTGAAGCCACTTGCTGTATCTAGCTCACATCCACAGGAGTTATCTCATTGTCATACAAACAACAGTTTTATGACTTAGGAGATCCTAAAGGCTCCAGGAACTCGGTGCCAGAAGCTGGGAACCAAGAGAAAACTTGTATTAATTTTTTATATCATAATTGCCATATTTAGTACAAAAATTGGATGCAGGCAGTATATATCAATTCCAAATGGACAGTACCAAGGAAGACACAAATTTCTCAGAAATGCTTCTTCTTCTGGTTAAATAATATTCAATGTGTGTTAATGGAGTGAATATTGAAGAAAGGAAGTCATATTCCAGTTGGGGTCACCTGGAAGAGGAAGTGGCATTTCATACTAGGAAACTTGTAATAGAAACGTAATATAACAGTTCAGGTTTTTGTTTTTTTGACATATCACACACTAGTATTTTCTTTTTCTATTTTGTCCACAATTTTTGGGGTCTATCATTGGTGGTGAGCTTTACAATGACCAGATATTGAGATTAGATCATGAAGGAACCAGATGGATGGACATTACCTATAAACGCTCTTGATAATGGATGCTATCACCACAATCCTTTGTATTGTTCAATTTTAGGTATGAATTTGATTTGTTTTGAATGTTGGATGTTGCACTGGGTTCCCTTTGAAGTTCTGTCTTTTGGAAGACCCTATATTGAGGGAAGCCAAGGTCAGCTCCAGGAAATATTTGTCAGTATTTTTGTTCATGCAATGTCTGCATGCCTGTTCTATTTGGGAGATTCTCTGATTTATGGTTCAAAATGAGAAGGAACATCCACTCCAGTTATGAACACTGAAGGTTCAGAACGCCCCCAGCCTGTCTTTCAGGGCAGTAGCGTGCTGGTATGTTAACTTGACTGCCAATCAGCCACATCCATGCTAGACATTAACTCAGGAGTGAATGATACAAGCAAGCAGGGTTTTTGTGGGGAACTTAATTCAGCGAAAATGTTGGTTGCTACAGGAGGTCCATCAACTTCCAGAATCAGCCACAGGAGTGGTTTCATCAGTGGGACCCCATATTCACCTCCAGCGTCTTCAGTAGAATTCAATTCACAGTGTAACATGTTTTGTGCTTTGATTTTGGACATGTAGCGTCTTCCAGTGGTTCCCTGAGCCACCCAAAATGTTTTGATAGATTTATCTATTTATTTATTCTAAAGAGAAAAAAGCCAATTAAAAACAAAGATACAAAATTTCTAAAGCAAGATAATAGGAAATTGACAGTGGTTAATATATTGCATATTATCTTCAAAGTGGTCTCTCAGATTATGAGATATACGCATGTATACAAACCACTGTCATCAAATATAAGCACAAGCTGCTGTCTTTAATGAATTAAGAGAGATCAGTAGATATTATCTTGGCTATCATATATAGCCAAGATATGTTTCTTTGTTTTTGGGCTGTTTCTTTCCCTTTTACAATATCTATTGTAGATTTTGGGTCTTACTTACCTTTTTAGTTTCTTACACTAGGGAGACATTAAGATGTTTACATATTGGATCTGTTTTATTTCATTTATGAATATGAGTTACATCCATTTACCTATAAAAGCCTTGAATTTGTCCTTTTTATAGCCAAGTAATACTCCATTATATAAAAATACCACATCTTTTTAATTCATTCCTTGGTTGATGGGTATTTGGGTTGTTTTCAATATTTAGCTATTACAAATTGTGTTGCTATAAACATGGGTGCACATATATTGCTGTGGCATAATGTTTTTAATTCATCTGGGAAAATAACCAGAAGGAGAATAACTAGGTCAAATGGGACCTCTAGTCCTAGTTTTTTTGAGGAATCACCACACTGATTTAGACAGTGTTTGCAGCAGTCTACACTCCCATCCACAGTGGAGAAGTGTTTTTCCCAACTTTTGTTATAGGTTGGTTTCTTGATGACACCCTATCTTTTCTGGGGTGAGATGAAATCTCAGTATTGTTTTCATTTGCATTTCTTGAGTGACCAATGATATTGAACATTTTTTCATGTATTTACTTGCCATTTGTATTTGTTCATTTGAGAAGTGCATTCATCTCAGATGCCCATTTTTGAATTGTGTCTTTGAATTTGAGAAATCTGATTTTTTTCAATTCTTTGTATGTTCTAGATAGAAGTCCTTTGTCTGAGGGACAATTGGTTAAATTATTTTCCTACTCTGTGGGTTTTCTATTCATTCTATTGGTGATGTCTTTTGATGTGCAGAAGTTTTCTTAATAAGATAAGCTCCTAGTTGTTGACTCTTTGAAGTGTTTTCCATGCTGCTTGGGTTTTGTTCATGAACTCTTTGCTTACCCCTATGTCTTCAAGATTTCTACTTACCTTGTCTTCCAGTGGATTTAGTGTTTCTGTTTTAATGTTTAGATCTTTGATCCATTTTGACTTTAGTTTAGTGCATGATGATAGACATGGGACTACTTTTAGTCTTTTGCATGTGGAGAGCCAGTTTTTCCAACACCATTTATTAAAGTGAACATATTTGGCCCCTTTGCCAAAGATAAGGTGGCTTAGTATGTTGGGGATGTGTCTACATCTTCTATTCTGTTCCATTGGTCCTCAGACCTGTTTTTTTTTTTTTTTTGACAGTACTGTGCTGATTTTATCACAGTGCTTTGTAGTATAATTTCAATTCTGTGATTGTGATGCTTCCTGTCTTGCCTTTGCTGCTCAGGATTGCCTTTGTTATTCCAAGTCTCTTCTGTTTCCAAATGTTTTCTCTAGATCTGTGAGGTATGCTAAAATTATTTTTATTGATATTGTATTAGATCTGCATGCGTTTTGGGAGTAGGCCATTTTCACAATGTTGGTTCTTCCTATTGATGAGCAAGGGATAGATTTCCATTTTCTGATATCCTCTTTGACCTCTTTTTTTTTTTTACAGTGCTGTAATTTTCAGTGTATAGATCTTTTATTTCTTTTGTTAGATTGATTCCTACGTATTTTATTTTCTTGGATGCTATTGTGAAGGGTGTGGTTTCCCTAATTTTTCTCTCAGTGAACTTGCTATTCTGACTTTTGAGTGTTGACTTTGTATCTAGTTGTGCTATTCAATTTGTTTATTAATTCTAGAGGTCTTTTGGTGGAGTTTTTGGGGTCTTCTATGTAACGTATTCATTTTATATTATTTTAATTGGTTTTTTTCTCTTGCACCCAAAGACTGCTCTGTCCCCCAAAGTCCACAAACTGCCTGGCTACAAATGAATCTTTATTCCTATGGGGAGGTCCCAGAGCTTGGCCTCACTGGGGTCCCTACCTTTCTCTGTAGGAAACACCTGAAAATGCATGTCTGGTAGCAGAAAGCTAGTCAGTCATGAGCTCTCTGGTGCAATTCCCCTTCCTATCTGATTTTCCCTTCCAGACCCCCAGAGGGAGGTAGCTTCTGAGGAGCCTGTGAACTTGGCTCAGGAGCTTCTCCCGCAGATGTTTGTCCTCAGGCAGAGTTGTTTCTTGGATGTTTTTCTCCTTTGTCTCTCAAGGACAAAGGCCAAGAGAGCCTGGCCCTTGACCAGTGCCAGGAAGTTCTGACCTCAACATCGTGTCCCGCCTGTCTGCCAGAGACTCAGAAGAATAAAGTCAAAAGGAATAGACCCAAAGAAAGAAAACAAAACACACCAGAGGAATTTCGTTAGGTAGATTGCCTCAAGATGAAGAGTCCCGAGGAAATATTCCCAGGATTTAAAACATGCAGCAGAACATTTTTATGCCAGTGATGGTGATTTGATTTCTCTTTATTTCTGTCTTCATATTGCTGACAACTTCCCTCATTGTCTTAAATATGGGTTGCCAGAGTCAATTAAATATGCAAGAGGACCAGAGTACATTTTGGAGGAAAGTAATTATTGTTACACCTTAGCACATCTTAATGAATACGTTAATAAATGATCCTTCGCCGTATTTTTCTCTTAATAGCCATCAAAATCTTTATAGACCTACTGTACAATACATAACATCTCGTTACAAGATTTGCTTTTTTTATTAAAAAAAAGAATCAATGCATACCTAAGTTATTTGTGTCAAAACTCATTTATTTTCACAATAACATGGACTGTCAAACCTGACATCCTGCTAATAACATCCAGTACATTTGCATATTATTCAAATATTTCCTTTTATGAAATGGGGACTTTTACTCACACTGCTCTGCTTGCCGGTGCAGCATGCATTTGCACATTAGCTTGGTTCACACAGCCAGAGAAGGGTTACCTGTGGCAACTAATTATGCCATCCTTTATGCATATTAATGAGTCTTATGAGCAGCCATTCTCTGTTGTGTAGAGAGAAAAAAACAGTTTCAGCTGAAATGGGAAATAGATTATAAGCAGAATACCAGAGTGGAGGAGAGTGATTTTTGATAATTTTCCATTTTTAATGTTCCTAGGTGTATTCCTTTTCCTTTGCTGCTGTAACAAATTACTGAACGCTTAATGCCTTAAAAGAAACCAAGATATTACCTGATAGCTGTGGAGGTCAGAAGTCCTGAGTTGTGCTGGGTTAAAATGAAGCTATCAGCAGAATAGCGTTACCTTCTGGAGACTCAAGGCAAGAATCCGTGTTTTTTTTTTTTTTTTTTTTTTTTTTTTTTTTGCCATTCCCAGCCTCATGAGGCTTCTCTCTATTTCGTGCAGCTCAGTCAGTCCCACGTTTTAGATCCAGCAAGGGATTATGTGTCCTCAGAACACTGCTGTGTCTCTCTGGTTACAGCCCAAAATAGCTCACCTGGATAGTTTCAAATATTGTACTTTCTCTGATTTAAAGTCTTTAACCTTAATCACATCTGCAAAGTCCTTTTAGTAAGGGAACATTCCCTGGAATTGGAAGTGGACATCTTGAGGGCGACATGATTTCACCTGTCACTCTGGATCTGTTTGAACAGACTGACTAAAATGCTAAGTGTGGTCCTGAATTTCCCATGGGTTAATTACTCATACCTCTCTTTCCACTTCCTCTCTTTGATCTTCCATCTGCTTTCTTGTCTTCCACTTGCACAGTCTGTCTTCTTCATTTTCTCTGGCTATGTCCCATTTCCTCTGTTCTTTTTTTTTTCTTTATTATCCAAAAGAACACCACCCTTTCTGAGCATCTGTTCTGTTCCTGGTTCTGCTTTATGTTAGCAATTGCTCTGTTAAGTTTTACTCACTTCATCTCTGTCTAACTATATTGACTGTTTCTAAGTGCCATACCTCCCACAAAGGCAGAGCAAGGGGACCACAAAGACACAGAGAATTGGACAGGAACCATGAGGTCATGCCCAAAGACCCATGAGATACCCCAGGTCAGTACAGACAATTTCCCTATGGGCTACATGGCATGCTGCATCTATTAGCCTGAGAGTTCCTTGGAGTTTGAAGGAAGAGACTGGATAGTGTCAGGGAATGCATGAACTTCAGCCATGAGGGTTAGAGGTTGGTTTATATACACTACAGTTTTCTCAGTTTTCAGAAAACTCAGGAATCATCTACTGGCTTTTAGTGGGGAGAGTGGCTTGAAACCCAGTTGCTTGCTGGGATAATCCACTCTGCCCCCTTCCCTGTGTTGCTCCCCAACTCTCTCACAAAGTGCTTCCTCACAGTGTGACTCTCACAGCGCTTCACCTACCAAAAGAATACTCACACCTACCTTCCGGTCCTGGGGTCTGTGTGATAGTTTTTTCAAGATACCTGGATTCACAGATGCTCAGAGAACTAGTAAAACATTATTTCTGAATGCTCCTTTGAGGATATTTCTGGAAGAGTTTAGCATTGACATAAGATTGTTGAAAGAAAGTCCACCCATCTCAAGGTGTGTGGGCATCATCCAAACTAGTGAGCATACACATAGAACAGAGAGGCAGGGCAAATCCTCTCTCTTCTGGAGTCAGGACGTCCATCCTCTTCTGCCCTCACACACTGGATCTCCTGATTGTCCTCAGACTTTGGAACATAAGCCAGTGACCTTCCTGCTTCTCTGGTTTTTGGTCTTGGACTGAATAATATCACTGGCTTACCCAAGCTTCTCACTTGCGCACAGCATTATGAGACTTCTTGGTCTCCATAATTGCAGGGCCTACATTCCATAATAAATCTCCTTTTCTATCTCTCTATATATCCTATTGGTTCTGCTTCTCCATAGGATGCTGATGAATATAGTCTGCTTTTGGGACTACCTGGAGTCTAAAAGAAGACCTGATTCCTGTGCTGGAGAGAACCAAGGAGAGAGATACATTAACGAGAGGGTCAAGGTTGGTTTGAATAGTGTTGTATGGCCCAATGTTGTATATAAATATATCCCCTCCTGGGTCTGCTACCCCTTGCAGTAAATATTACCCCTTGCTAATTTTTAAACCATCCTTTTGAATTACTTCTGTGGAACTGGCTGTCCTGCATTTCAAAGTGCATAAAGCCTCATCCTCACTCCAGGAGGCACCTTGAAATGCAGGACAGATGAGGAATCCGGTCAGTAGGTCCCTTTCCCTTACTAGAAGGTAAACAGGATGGGCAAAGGCAAGACTGGGCCTGTTTGTACAAAAAATAAATAGCAAGTATCCCACGGCAGAAATTCTTTACCTCTGCATGCTGACATTCTATCTATTTTCTCCTGGGGCCGATTCCAGTTGTCTTGCCCCAGGTGCCAATTCTAACTGTGACATTGACATCCCAACCTAGTGGAAGAAATCCAGATTGCCTGTATTCCCTAGCAATACATTCCTGAACTCTGAGAAGGGAGCCCACAAGATATGCCGACGGCAGGGAGCCTTCATTTTATAAAACCACAGCTGCCTTTGAAGTAATCATCACCATAGCAAATTGGGAAGCTAATCTGATTTCAGAAGCATGGCCAAATCTCTGCTCAAAATTTCCTTACAATTGTCAGGGTATGAAATCTACAGCTATAACTTCAAACCAAGAAAGTCATTCAGTACATGCTGTCCTCACTAGCAGGACTGCCTCACTGCCTGACTTGGGCAGACAGATCACAGAGGTGGTCATCTTGCTCAGGGAGATGTGTGGGTAGATTCGCCCATGGTTTCAGGAGGAGATGTAAAATCAGTCCATGTTGGTGGGCATCAGATCTTTTTTCAGTCATTGCTGTCTGAATTTTCTTTCAGATTTCGGACTAGGAAAGGGACTAAGGTAGGGGGTTTTCTAACGATGACCACAAGAAGGAAGGCTGAAGCTAGGATTCTCATGGTGGTGGTAGGGGAGGGAAGAGAAGGAGTGTGCTTCTTCATCGAGGCGCCTGAGAGATCAGGTAGTGCACATGTACAGTATGGAAAAATATATTCAGCGTTGGGTTAGTTATCACACCAGTGTAAATTTAAGCTTCTCAACTTGTGAGGTATGTAGAGCTTTGAGATTATTAGGAGTGGAGTATTGAGTTTTTTATTTATAAAAGTAGAGTTTTCAAAAGAAATCATAAACACCTTTGGGTGTGGGAGAAAAGATAAGGTCGATCTGTCTGAAGACGATGCCTACATTTAGGAACAAGCAGTGAGTAGAACACAGACACTTTCAGTATAAGCAGACAGTGGAATGCACCTGAAATGAATGGGGTTTCATGGCCAGTGACAACAGAAGAACAGGCATCTGTGGAAACAAAGGGAAAGAGAAAGTCCTGGGCACACTGAAGCCTGGAGAATGGGGAGAAGTTGTTCAGGCAAAGGGGGAGAGGATGTTCCAGGCAAAGTGAGCTCAGGCAAGGTAAAGGTTCAAGGGAACACAACATTTGGAGAGAGAAAATGAATGTGGCTGTGGCTCCCGTGACAAGAGGCACAGCTGCAGGAGGTGGGCTGGGGAGATCCGCAGGGGCTGGTGGACCATGCTGAGCAGTTTAGACTTGATTCTCAACACAGCTGAAGGCCACCAATCAGAGAAGTAATACACTGACCACAGATGACATTTGCCGATTGTTGTAACCTCCATGTCCTTTGCTGGGCACATTTAATAGTGCTGTCTTACTTATCCATAAATATTCAGGATTAGAAAGATAGATGATCTATTTTCCCTGCATCGGAAAGGTGATTATTATTTTTTTTACAGATAATTGAACTAAGACTCAACACTTTTACAGTGCACACTCAAGTTACAGCTGGTCTACCATAAGAACAACTTGGGTTATGACCAGAATTTGAGTTTTAACTTACGACCAAAGTCTTGAGTTATGACCTGAATGCTGGCCGCTTATGCCTTCAGATGGTCTCAGATACAGATTTAAGACTCAGAACCTTCTGGAAGAAACTTTACAACATCCTTTCCTGTGTGGGGTTAATTCAGAAATCCTGGGCGATGTCACTCCAAGGACACTGAGATCTGCCTGTATGCCAGAGACTTTGAAGGCTACGTAGAGGAACCTGAGCCTTCAACTGACAACTGGAGTTACAACCAGTCCTCAGGAACAAATTGAGTTCATAAGTCAAAGGTCCGCTGTATATGATTTTCCCAAGTTCAACGGATTACTAAATGGTAGAGACTAGATTTTGTTGCAGTCCTGAATGCCATGAAACCTATCAGTTAAGACTCCCCTCTCTCTGTCCCTCTTGGATTTAGATTCTTTTTTATAAAGATTACTTTGCAGAGGAGCAGGACTCAACTGGAGACAAAGAAAGCAGTTGAAGTTTTTGTACAGTAATCCTGTGAAGAACTGACCATGGTGGGCATGGAGAAAAAGGAGTAGAATGAGACATATTAAGGAGCAGAAGGAACAAGAGGGTGGGGGTGTGTTGGAGAAGGAGTTGCTTTTCTTTCATAATCTATTTTTGAGACTGCTTTATCATTTTTTAGTATTACATGATATACATATATGCATGTTGATTGCTCTACTGAGGAATGGTTAGGTAGTTTTTCTATTATAAAATATGCTTTTGGCATGACAGAAATTGATCTAAATTGGCACTTTTTTTAGTTCGCATCATGTAAGCATTCATAATTGTGTAGATTTTAGTGTTTGTAGGTTATTAAACGCCATTTACCAGTAATCCTATAAGTTACATATTGCTTTCAAATTTTGGTTTTCTTTAAGATTTTTTTTCTCATTGAATTATTTTTCCATTGGTATAATTGGGTCCCCACTTCCCAATTGGAATTTCCATTGGTAATAGTGGGAATGGGGAGACTACAGAAATACATAGCGGGATGTCATTGAGTGAGCCTATATTTCTAGCTACTCAGGAGGCTGAGGTGGGAGGATCACTTGAGTGCAGTTTTTCTGGGCTGCAGTGTGCTATGTTGATCAAGTGTCCATGCTAAGTTTGTCATCAATATGGTGACCTCCTGGGAGCTAGGGACCACCAGGTCACATATGGAGGGGTGGACCAGCCCAGGTCAGAAATACATAGTTACAAAGTATTTGAATTAACATTAGAAGGAAAAGTGTGGGATTTGGAGCTGCAAAAAACATGGGTAAAATAAACAAGGCCAAAGCATCACCAATGCTTTCTTCATCTGTGAAACGGGTAACACATTTCCGGTGACAAAGGATGGGTGTAATCACTACATGAAATAATGTAGGAGAAAGTTACCAAATTCAGAGCAATTCACTTTTGAATTCTCTCTACTCATTCTGAGTAGCTGTTTGTCATCTCTCTTTTCCCATCTTCAAATAAATCATTTTATTTTACTTAAAAAAATCAAGTTAGCAAGTTCTTTTTAGTGTTGTGTATCTAATATTTATCTTTTTGGAATGACAAAGAATACATTTGTTTTAGTTTTACTGAACATGTAATAAATTCATGCTAATCTACAACGTATTAATACTGAAAACACAAATATAGGAAATCACATACCATCAATGTGTAGCTGGCTCCCTATCTTCCCTGTCAGCCTCCAAAGGTGTTTATTTTTCCTTAAAGTTATGAACTCATAGATGGGAAAAGGTGTAGCTTAATGAATTATGCTAAGAGGAATGTCCTATAACCATTCCTTCAGGAAAGACATAGACCTTTGCTGTCTATTTTAGAAGCCATCCTCCATGTGTTCACTATCCTAGACCCGTCTCCCCCACAAAAAGCCAGTATCCTCGTCTTTGTGGAAATTATTTCCTTGGGTTTCTTTCTATTTTATTTTATTGCCTAGATATGTGACCGTAAATATTATGATATAATCTTGCCTTAAAATATGATGTCTTTTAAGACTCTTGTAAACTACCCTTCCTCTTCTTTGCAATTTACCCAGTGAAAAACCAGGCTATTTTGATCTGCAATTTCCCATAGGCAGGATTTTGTGGATTTCATATGTGTGGTGCAGCTCAGGAGGCTTCTCTGTTTTCTGCATTTCCTGAACCCTGTAGCTAGATCCAGACATGGGTTAGAGCCTCTTAGGCACCCTAATGGGGTGACACTGTGTTCTAGGAGGATCTATGACTTTTGGACTCACTTATGACATGGAAGACCTTTGATGAGCAACGTCTAAGTTGATTGCTTAATAGAGTATTGGAAAATAGCAATATTCTAAATGTATAACTTCTTTACTGTTTAATAGTTGAACTTCTTTTATAAGGAAATGGTGCTCCTTCATCTTTACTTACATGTTACTCACTTGGCCAGTTAAGAAAAAGCAGAAGTGTTTAGTTCTTTCACTTTCTTTATTAGATTTTAAGAAAACAGGCTGGTTCCCTGTCAGCCCCTGAAGGTGATTTAGTTTTCCTTCAAGTCAATATGAACTCATAGATGAAAAATACTTGATGAATTAAATTCTTTGATGTGGTGCCAGTTTTCTATAATGCCAGCTTTTAAAGTAACAAGCTCTAGTAATCAAACAGATGAACACTCTTCCTCCAATTTTCTCTTTTTGCTGCTGCTTCCTTTTTTCTTTTTGGTTCAGATAATAGCAATTCTTTTCTACTCCCAACACCACCTATCTTCCTCTCTTCCAATACTTTTTTCTTATATTATTTTGGCATTTTAGCACATATTAAATGGCAGAAAACACAGTGTTTATGAATTTTTATCAAACAAACACTAATTTCTACAAATAGAACCATTTCAGGAACCCAGAATCCCTCTGCAAATAAGCCCTCTGTGCCCTTAATCCTCTCCTCCTACTGCCAATGTTAGCAATATGGTTGTGTTTTACCTTTTTATTTAACTTTATGCAGTGGTATAATATCGTGTGGCTTCTGCAGTGTCTGTTTCCTTTCTCTCGTTCTACAAGCTTTATCCATGTGTGGCACGTACCATACTTTAATATTCCATTGTACAAACATATTAGAATTGTATTTGTCCATTCTCCCACAGCTAGAACTTTAACTTGTCTCTGATTTGGGGCTGTTATGAAGAATGCTGCTAGGAACATTCTCATGCAGCTTTCTTGGTGTACCTACCCATGGGTATGTTGTTGGGTCCATTTCTCAGATGAGAATATATTATTCACAGTGTGTGCCTGTCTTCAACTTCAGTCACTAATTCCAGTTTTTCAAACTTCTTGCATAATTTACATCTCACCAGCAGCACTGGAGAGCCCCTGTGACTTCATGTCCTCGCTAGCGTTTTTTATAGTCAGTCACCATTTTTAGTAATTCTGGTGGTATGAGTGGTATACTGTAGTTTTTTTTTATTTTAAAGAAGCAAAACAGACAAAAGGATAAAAACAATACAGAATTTCAAAAAATAGTAAGAAATTAACATTAAATAATATACTGCACATTGTTTTTTTAGAAATTGTTGTTCGAGTTACAAGACTTAGGCACACACACAAAAAAATCAAACCATTAAACAATGAAAGCATGAACTGTTCTTTTGGATGAACTAACAGAGATTAGTAGTATAGCTATTATCTTGTATATACATACAAACATACATACATACATATATATGTATAACTATATACATATAATCTTTTCCCTTATTCCTTTTCTCCTTTCCTTTATCCCAGTTATTCTTTCCTTTTGAGAACTTTCTTTGCCTTTTATTATCACAATATCTATTGTACACTTTGAATATTATTACTCTTTTAATTTTTTTTACACTAGGAAGACAATATGATAGTTACAAATGTGAGTTTGGTTTATTTCATTTATGAATATGGTTTCAAGTTGCCTCCATTTACCTATAAAAGCCTCAAGGTTATCCTTCTTTATAGCTGAGTAATATTCCATTGTATACAAATATCATATCTTTTTATTCATTCTGCAGTTGATGGGCATTTGGGTTATTTCCAAGATTTAGCTATTACAAATTGTGCTGTTATAATCATGGGTGCACATATATTGCTGTAGCATAATGTTTTCAGTTCTTCTTGGAAAATATGCAGAAAAAGAATAGCTGGACTGAATGGGACCTCTAGGCTTTTGAGGAATCTCCACACTGATTTTCACAGTCTACACTCCCACCAACAGTGGAGAAGGGTTCCTTTTTCCCCACAGTGCTGCCGACTTTTGTTAAGGGTTGATTTCTTGATGGCAGCCATTCTTTCTGGAATGAGATGGAATCTCAATGTTGTTTTAATTTGCATTTCTCGAATGACCAGTACTGTTGAACATTTCTTCATGTATTTATTTGCCATTTGTATTTTTTCATCTGAGAAATGCATATTCATCTCAGATGCCCATTTTTAGATTGAGTCTTTGAATTTGAGAGGCCTGATATTTTTCATTTCTTTATATGTTGTAGATGTAAGTGCTTTGTCTGAAGGATAGCTGGTTAAAATTATTTTCCATTCTGTGAGCTTTCTTTTCACTCTGTTGATGACTTCTTTTGAAGTGCAAAAACTTTTTAGTAAAGTGAGATCCCAGTTGTTAAAGTACTTCCTATGTGGTTTGCATTTTGTTCATGAACTCTTTTCCTACCACTATGTCTTCAAGATTTCTGTCTACCTTGTCTTCCAGTAGATTTAGTGTTTCTGTTTTAATATTTAGATCTTTGATCCATTTTAACTTTAGTTTAGTGCATGGTGATAGACGTGGGTCTAATTTCAATCTTCATCATGTGAAAAGCCAGTTTTTCCAGAACCATTTATTAAAGAGGCTATCTTTCTTCCAGTGAACATGTTTAGCACCTTTGTCAAAGATATAGTGGCTGAGTGTCTTTGTAGTTCTGTCTGTGTCTTCTAATCTGTTTGATTGGTCCTCAGGTCTGTTTTTATGCCAGTACCATGTGATTTTATCACAGTAGCTTTGTAGTATAATTTCAAGTCAGGGATTGTGATGCCTCCTGCCTTGCCTTTGTTGCTCAGGACTTCATTTGTTATTCAAGGTCTTTCAGTTTCCAAATGAATTTTAGGAATATTTCCTCTAGATCTGTGAAGTATGTTAATAGTGTTTTGATTGAGATTGCATTAAATGTGTGAGCAGTTTTGGGAGTATGGCCATATTTGCTATCTTGGTTCTTCCCATCCAAAAGCAAGTGATATCTTTCTATTTTCTGACATTCTCTTCAATCTCCTTTTTTAGAGTACTATAGTTTTCAGTATATAGTTCTTTTACATTCTTTATTAGGTTGATTCATGAATATTTCATTTTTTGGATTCTATTGTGAAAAGTATTATTTCTCTAATTTCTCTCTCAGTGAATTTGTTGTTTGTGTACAGGAATGCTATTGATTTTTTGAGTGTTGACTTTGTATCCAGCTACACTGCTGAATTTGCTTATAAACTATAGTAGTCTTTTGAGGGAGTTTTTGTGATCTTCTTTGTAGAGTGTCATGTCATCTGAAAATAATGATAATTTACCTTCTTCCTTTTCTATCCTTACTGCTTTTATTTCTCTCTCTTATCTAATTGCTCTGGTTAAAATTTCCAGAAATATATTGAATAGGAGTAGTGATAGTGGACATCCTTATTTTGTTTCTGATTTTAGAGTGAAAGTTTTCAGATTTTGTCCATTTAGTATGATGCTGGCTGTTGGTTTGTCATAGATGATCTTTATCAGATTGATGTAGAGACCATCTATTCCAATTTTCTGTAGGGTTTTTATCATGAACAAGTGTTAGACTTTATCAAAAGCTTTTTTTGCATATATTGAGATGATCATGTGATTTTTGTCTTTGGCTCTGTTGATGTGGTGTACTACATTTATTGATTTGCATATGTTGAACCATCCCTGCATTCCTGGGATAAATCCCACTTGATCCTGATATATAATCTTCTTGATGATTTCCTGCATTCTATTTGCTAGTATTTTAATGAGAATTTTTGCATTGATGTTCATTAGGGAGACTGGCCTATAGTTTTCCTTTTTGGTTGGGTCTTTCTCTGGTTTTGGTATCAGAGTAATACTTGCCCAGGAATGAGTTAGGGAGTATTGCTTCCTTTTCGATTTCATTAATATGTTTGAGGAGTATTGGTATTAAATCTTCTCTAAATTTCTTGTAGATTTCAGCTGTGAATCCATCAGGACCTGGGCTTTTCTTTGTTGTTAAGTTTTTAATTATGTTTTCAATTTCAGTTACTGATATTGGATTATTCAAAATTTTTATATCTTCTTGACTGAGCTTTGGTAATTCATATGTTTCTAGGAATCGGTCCATTTCCTCTGTGTTTTCCAGCCTAGGTGAGTAAAGATTTTCAAAGTAGGTATTCATGATCTTCTGAATTTCCACAAGATCTGTAGTAATTTCACCCTTTTCATTCTTATTATATGAGTTTGAGTTTTTCCTTTCTTTTTCTTGATAAGGTTGGCTAGGGGTTTATCAATTTTATTTTCTTCAATTCATTAATTCTTTGTATTTTTTTTTAGTCTCAATTGCATTAACTTCTGCTTTGATTTTTATAATTTCCTGCCTTCTATGAGCTTTGGGCTTGACTTGCTCTTCTTTTTCTAGAAGCTTGAGGTGCAGCATTAGGTTGTTTATTTGTGCTCGTTCTGTTTTCCTGATGTGACAATGCATTGCTATATATTTCCCTCTTAGGACTACTTTCATTGCATCCCACATGTTTCAGTATGTTGTTTCTGCATTTTCATTGAATTGTAGATATCGTTTTATTTTTTGTTTAATTTCATCTGTAAATCATTGTTTGTTCAGGAGGGTGTTATTTAATTTCCATGTGTTTATGTAGGCTTTTCAGTTTCTTTTATCATTAATTTCCAATTTCAGTGCACTATGGTCAGATAATATGCATGGGATAATTTCAATTCCTTTGCATATATTTAAGCATGTTCTATGGGCTAATATATGGTCTATTTTAGAGAATGTCCCATGTGCAGCTAAGAAGAATGTATATTCTGATGTTGTTGGGTGGAACACTCTATAAACATCTAGTAAGTCCATTTGTTCACAGGTTTGATTCAATTCTGTTATTTTTTTGCTGACTTTTTTTCTAGTTGAACTCTTTGTGACAATGGGATATTAAATACACAATTGTTTTATTGTGTATTTGATTTTTCATGTCTGTTAGTATTTGTCTTGTTCGGTGCTCCTGTGTTTGGTGCATATATATTTATGATTGCTATCTCTTCCTTGACTTTTTCCCCTAACAAGTATAAAGTGACCTTCTTTATCTCATTTGATCATTTTTGGCTTGAAGTTCACAGTGTCTGCAAACAAAATAGCTACCCATGCTCTTTTGTGGGTTGTTGTCACATAGAATATTGTTTTCCATCCTCTGACTTTCAGTCTATGAGTTTCCTTTCAAGTCAAATGTATTTCATGTGTACAGCATATTGTTGGATCCTGTTTCTTGATCCATTCTGTCCACCTATTTCTTTTAATTGGTTTATTGAGGCCATTTACACTGATGGTTATAACTGATATGTACTGGCTTAACTTTGTCATGTTATTTTCCTGTTGTTGGTTTTCTGCTTTCCCTCCTTATTTAATTTCTTGCCCTGCCTGGTGGTTTCTTTCTGTTGTTGTTCTGGGAATTGTAGCCATTTTTGTCTCTCCCCAGTATGTCTTTCAGTCCTCTTTCTAGTGTTGGTTTTGTGGGCATGAATTTCTTCAGTTGTTCTTTGTCATGAAAGTATTTTATTTCTCCATTAATTTTCAGAGACAGTTTTGCATGGTACATCAATCTGGGTTGAAAGTTGTTTTCTTTCAGGGCTTGAAATACTTCACTCCAAGCTTATCTTGACTTGAGGTTTGTGTTGAGAAATCTGTCGTGATTCTAATAGGCTTTCCTTGATAGGTGAGTTGTGTCTTTTCTCCAACAGCTTTTTTAGTATTATGTTTTTATGCTGAATTTCAGGGATCTGAATTTCAGGGTGTAGATTTATTTTGGTTGACTGTTTGGAGTTCTATATGCTTCACTTATCTATATATCAGATTCTTTTCCCATGTTTGGGAAATTTTCTGCTATTACTTCTGCAAATAGTTTTTTTATGTCATTTGCATTGACTCCTGCATTTTCATTTACACCTATCAGTCATATAATGTTTTTCTTTGCATCATCTTGAAGCTGTTGAATTGTTATTTCATGATCCCTTGTTATTTTTAAAAGTTCTTTCCTTTTGTGATCACTAGCTGTGATCTGTCTTCAAGGTCTGAAAGTCTTATCTTCAGTTTCTTTCATGCAGTTTCACTAGCTTTCAATAGAATTTTAATTTCCTGGATATCTCATTGAATTTGTTTCATGCATTCTATTTCTTTCCTATATTGTTCATTCATGGTTTCCATCATTTTTCCATGCTCCTGTACTTTTTTTTAAATTTATGTCTTCTTTAGCTATGCTGAGAAACTCCTTTATTAATGTTGTCATTTCATGCTTTGCCTGAGAGATCATTTCTAGTTTGATATCCTCTGTAGCCTCATGGCTTTGTATCTTTATTTCACTTGCTATCTTTTCAGAAATTTCAGGTGTATGACTTCTAGTGTCTTCTATCTCTGTGTCTCCTGTACTTGTTCCTGATGGACTGGTCATTTGAGATTGAATTTTGCCTTTTCATTTTGTCATTTTCACCTCTTGAGTTAATATTTTGGTCTTTTCAATCCTGCTAGTGTCAACTGTCTGTCATGTTTGTCTTAGGGTCCTACTGTGTGGCTGACATTTGCCCAATTTCTGGGTCCTACAGTGTAGGGAAGGGGCCAGTCACCTGAATTCTTCTGGCAGGGCCTGTTGGGTAAGCCCCAATATTCTTCCTAGTTGGTTAACCTAGGAGAATTGATGAAAGGCAACCCTTATCTCCTGTTATTACTGCAGCTTCAGAGAGTTCCTGGCTACCAGAACTACCTGTCCAGATTATGTACCCTACTGTGTCACTGGGAGTCTCTTAGACCCTTTCTGGTTGTTCTGAGTTGGAGGAGGCCTCATTGGCACTCTTGCCAACCCACCTTGGTTTCTCTATATGGGAAAGGGACTCTCCCACAGTCTTGATGGCTCACCAGGGTCCTACAGTTGGGGGGAGGGTTTGCTGAGCCTCATGTTGACCCACTGAGGTCCTCTACTTGAGCAGGAAATTCACCACACTGTCACCGACCCTCCGAGATCATCTGTGTAAGGGAAGGGGTTGCCGAGTCTCCTACCAGCCCATCAAGGTACTGCAGATGGTGGAAGGGGTCACAGATGGTCTGTGGGCTGCTGAGGTCTTCTTGGTGCCAGGGAAGGGTGGCTGATGATTCCATTGGCTGCTGACGTCCCTCAGGTGCAAGGGAAGGGAAGCTGAGGCTCTTCTCAGCTGCTGAAGTCATCTGGGAGCAGGGGAAGGGCAGCTGATGATCCTGTTGGCTGCTGAGATCTTTCAGTTACAGAAGAAAGGGGATCCAGGGCTCCCCTCGACTGCTGAAGTAGTCTGGGGAAGGCCGATGATCCTGTCAGCTACTGAGGTGCAGGGAAAGGGCTGATATATTGTAGTTTTAATCTGTAGTTCCCTGATGACTTGTGATCTTGAACATGTTTTCACTTGTAAAATGACTGCATTCCTGCTGTGCATTTTTTCTGTTGATTATCATCTTGTTTGATGGAAAAAACTGCTTTATTCTAGATATAAGCCTTATGTCTTGCAAATATATTTGCCCTCCCTTCTGTCTCTCCTGTCTTAATGAAGTCTCTGGATGAGCACAAGTTCTTGATTTTAATATAGTTAAATAACAACTTTCTCTTTAATGGTTAATGCCTTTTAGAGAAATACTTCCCTATCCTGAAGTCATTAAAATTAATTACTGTGTTATTTTTCACATTTAGACCCATAATTCATGTGAAATTTTTGTATATATGATGAAGTATGGGTCAAATTCCCCTTTTCCTATTAATATCTAATTTTCGATTTTTTGGGCTAGACTGAAATTAGTAGACACCTTCGTGTCCAACTCCTGCAGCCTCCAGAAAAAATATTTCTAAATGATGATTCACTTCTCTGGGTTTATATCTTGGCCCATAACTCTTCTCCACACCTTGTTGGCTTTCTAATATTGCCAAAAGGCTTCTTGTTATTTTATTTTGTCCTGTTCTATTTCTTCTTAGAGGTATGAGTAGGATGACATGGTCTACTGCTACTATGAAACAATGCCCTTTAATTTATTCTTCTCAGTTGTTGCCTAGGATCATTTCTAAAATGCAAATAATGACAAATAAGTATATTCATTTGATCCAAGCATTTCAATCATTCCCAATACTTTTGGGGAATGTTTTCCAATGGGAATTCTTACCTTCTCTGTAAAGTGTGTGTGGTTAGATGCCTTCCTCCTGAAGTCCAAACTGTGCCAGTAGGGACTGTGTTAAATGAGAGGTTCTTCACTGCAGGTTCCTCAGCACCTCTGAGAGGTAACACGCACTGTGGGAAGGTCCTCAGAGGCCAGTGCCCTCCAAATGTATTTGCTTATACACTCCTGTCCTTGGCAGGCATCTCGAAAAAATTACCCTTCCAGAGAACTCACTGGAAAGTGCTGCTGTAAGTAAAAGGAACTCCCTCGTGGGACACATAAAGGAGCTTGGTCATCTATTCCTAGTCACATCCTTGGCTTCTTCCTCCCACATATTATGTTCCAACCTACATTAGACAATTGCACTTCTGAACGCTGCATGACCTATTGTTTCTTTGCTATAGCCTGACATGTTTTTTCAGGGTTCTTGGCCAGACAGACTAATGCTTACTCCCAAAGTGGGCCTCATTTTCTCCAGGAGCTGCTTGGACCTCTTGGGCTTGTGGGCATCCTTTCTCTGTTCATTCAAAGCTGTTCCTACCCTGGTGTTCTCTTTTTCCAGCTGTTGCCCACCTTGGATTTATGACTTTCTTCTGCCTGGAGTCTACTCCTGTTAAGTCCCCTGAAATTGCCTTTGGATGTCCCCATTGGACTTTGGTTTAAAGCAACCTTACCTTATGAAATATTGAAATCCAGTTCTTTGCCTGAGTTGAGGAGGGTTGAGGCTTTTAGTGAAATGTGCCAAGGTCCCGCAGAAGTACTGTCTGGTAGAGTAGAGCCAGAGAGTGCCCTGTGGATGAGTGTGTTCTGACACCTGCTGGTCGGGGTGTCAGCTCTCCAGAGGTTTGGTCCTCAAACCTGTGTGGCTCAGATCAGCTCTATGGTGCAAGTGAGAGTGGGCTGGAAAGGCAGCGTGTTTACTGATGAATGCCCCTTCTGAATTATAGGAGATTAGTTCTCCTCACCTGCCAGTTTGGGCTCTAGTTACCTGTGGTTTATCTTGATCCTCAATCCAACATCCTTTGAGAGATGTGTAGACCTCAAAGGTTTGTGAAGATTGGAGATGTGTGCAGAAACCCCAGCACCATTGCGTAGGTCCTGATGGAGACTGTTAATCAGAAGCTGATCCTCTGTCTTAAATGACCCCAATGTCCAACTCTCATTTCCCCCCCAACACTTACCTGCTACTAGAAAGGACAGAAGAGTTCTGGAGGGGGAGTTAATTAACTGTATCAGGAAATACAAATATTGATTGAATAAAACACATAGATGAGTGGGTGAATAAAAGAATGTAATATACAGCTGCTTTTCATCTATAAAAGTTATACAAGGTGTGACCAAAATACATGGCAAACATTTAAATAAAAAATACATTATAGTAAAAGACACACTATTATTAAGCTCCTTCAAAATACTCCCCTTCGTTTTGAATGAACTTATCCCATTGTTTTTGCCATTTTCCAAAGCAGTTCTGAAAGTCATTTTTTTTTTTTTTTGTATCTTTAGTTGCACTGCCACACAGTTGTGGCCGTCTTGATGTCCCAAATCAATTCAAAATGTTTACCTTTCATGGTGGTTTTGACTATAGAGAAGAGCCAGAAGTCACACAGTGCCAGATCTGGTAAATAAGATAGATGAGGACACACTGTCATGTTTTTGTTTGACAGAAATTGCCATACCAGAAGTGATATGTGACAGGGAATATTATCATCATGACGGAGGATGAAACTGTTTGCCCATTTTTCAGGCCACTTACTATGATGTAGATAATTTCTTAAATGCTCTAATAAGACCTTATAATATTCAGAGTTCATAGTAGTGTTGCTGGGTAGGAATTCAGCTCAGACAGTTCCATCAAGGTCAAAAACACAATCAACATCACCTTGATGTTGGATTTTGATGAACTCACTTTTTTCATAGGAGAACTAAGTGAATTCCACCAAGATCTATGAACCTTTTTCTCAGGATCATAAATATAGGACCAAATTTTGTCACCTATGATAATTTTTTTAAAAAGTTGAAATCCGAAGTGGCAGGATTGTACAACTCCAAAGAAAGGGACAAAATTTCCCCTTAATGTCTTATTCATGATCCGTGATTGATGGCACACTTTAAAAAATACCTTCTCTCAACCACAGCTCACAACTGAGTCCACCAAACAAATTGAAACTTGTCACACGCTAAGATCTGTCAACATTAACCAGTTTTTGATCACATGTTGTAGGAGTGGCTCTAAACACCTTCCATGGCCACCAACCCACATTACTCCTGGCTCTGTACATTCTAAAGTTCAGTCATGAGGTCATTTGTGGAAGTGGAAGCAACTTAATCCTGAGGCTTTTAGAAGTATCAGACACTGTTTCTAAGTGAAGCAAACTTTCATTTTGTTTTCTTGGGTGAAATTAGCATCTCATGTATTTATATATTCATATACATATCTATTCAATGTGTATTTAGAGATTAACCATATGCTGGGTACTTCTCTGTGTGCCAGGAATAGCAAGATAATTAAGACAAAACAGGAAAGGGCTCCAAGGGAATTTACATTGTAGTAATCAATCAGACAGCATAGTTCTATGGGAACATGGAAAACCTGTCTTAGAGGTTCAGTACAAGTTTTCCAGACAGAAAGAATGAGACATACAAAGGTACAGAGGTCTGGGAGGCCACTGGCCTTGTAAGAGATTCGAGTTCAGTAGTGGTCAGAGGGAGATGTAGCAGATAGTTACGAGTGTGTTGTCATTTCCGACTCTGATACCTATCACCTGTGTGATTTAGATCAAGTTACTTAACTCACTATACATCAGTCTTCTCTTTTAAGCTTGGGATGCTGTTGTTGATGAAGATGAATATAAAAAAGGTAAGCGGCAGTTTGTATGTACATAGTAGTGTTCTAAGTGCTTTACATATATTAATTAATTTAATTTTAAAAATACCCTAATGAAATGTGTAACTACTGCCCCTCAGCCCCAATTTTGGAGATGAGGAAATGAAGCAAATACCTCAGTGAGTTATTGTGATGACACGATGAATTGTGTGTGTGTGTGTGTGTGTGTGTACAACACATGCACAATCTGATATCAATATGCCCTGATCAGAACGAGGATTCTTTAGAATAGCAGTACCAAAAGGAGCAAGACTTGCTTGATTACAAAGTCTTGAAGTACTTCTGCTGATATTTTTGAGTCTGTCACATTCTGGTAGCAAAGGATATATCCTTGCTACCATGTTTTTGAATAAATCATAGGGAAAAAACCCTTCACTCATTGAAGCATTTCACAACTGTCTTCCAAGTTCAGCTTTCTCCTAGTAGTGTGACCTCCTGGGAAGTTATCAGGGGAATCTTGACAGCCTGCCACTGTGAACTCTGCCTCCTGCTGACAAATGCTTGTCTTGTGATTCCCTGCAGTTACTCTCCATGTATACTTTCAGCATCATGCATCGTTCAGCTGGATATTTTGGAGCTGAATGCTCCCCTAGGTTTAGCAACAAAAGACCAAATAAATGCTCAGCATTCCATAAAGCCTGCATGGCCACTGGGGTAGAACCAAAGCTTTCCAAAATGATGTAGGAAGGCAGCATGTTCCCAGGTGGGTCTTAGTGGATATTGATGACTCATGGGATCATGAGAAAGCATCAATAGGGAAAAATAAAGGGCTCTGTGGAGGATAGCTGACCTAAACTTCAGAGGATGTGGGACCAATTCAAAGAGACTTATGGGGGTTAGAGAGGTTGAAAGTCATCTCATAACTGATGGAGAATTTTTGGATGATTTAATCAGTGAAATGACAAGAATTGAAATTTACAGAAATCATTATAGCAATCTTATAGTAGATAAATGGAAAGGGACCACAGAAGAGGAGAAGATGAGCTAAAGAGCTATTGCTGTGTCAAAGTGGGACAGATGAGGTTATGAACTCTGACTGCTGAAGAAGGGAGCACATTTACAAGATATTAAGGAGTCAAAATCTGTAGGGCAGGAAATGATCTCAAGTCAATGAAAAATTCTTCAAGTGCTCTTGTCTTTATTTGAGCTCCCCCAGAAGGAGGCCTTGAGACAAGTATTTGAAAGTACATTGTTTAATTGGGAAGAGACTGCAGACAGCACAAGACAGTTCCGAGGGACAAGAATGCTAAGTCTTTCCCTAACTATAAGATAGGGAAAGGAAGGAGGTCAATAAAGGGTACCTTAGTAAATTAATTTTCCCCTGTAGGCAACTGTAGCACATCCTATTGTGGTTTTCTAGAAGACAGTATAGAATATGCCTTAGAATTGTCCTATCCAAGTGGTGAGAAAGTTGGGGTGTTTATCCTCCAACTGTCATCTATGATTGTCAATAGCTACTCCCAGGGAGGGACATTAACTTCCTGATATTAAGATTCTGCATTTCAGGAGATGCTCACAAATGACTCTTGGGATTTTAGGTCAGTACCTATGAGTACAAGGAGTATTACCAGTTATCTTTAATAGTTCTTAGGGCTTAACACATGGCTGCTATAATATATTTTATCTTGTGTCAAAAGCTGCATGTTAAACCATTGCCTATCCTGTGCTAAGTACTGGATTCCTCTTTAATTTATTTCATGTTATCACGTTATCTAACACAGCTTAAAGAGGTAATATAGATAGTGTATAAGCACTGATCAAAAACTAGAGTGTGTGTTTAAATAAAAATATTTAGTAAAAGACGCATAGCTATTAATCTCCCTTAAAATATTCCCTGTCCCTTTGAAGGCATTTTTGTCACTTTCTGAAGCAGTTCTGCATGTTCTCTTCTGTGAATATCTTTACAAAGTGTGATAAAAAATACACTTAATGCTGCTTCCAAGTGCCACCCAACAAAGAAGATAGGTTCATAAAACCATTATGGTATGTCTCATTCATCTTACTTACTGGATCTGCCATTGTAGGATTTCTGACTCTTCCTCAACCATGAAAAGTAAACACTGTAAATTGATTCAGGACACTAAGGGTGATCACAACTGTGCAAATAAAGATACTCACATAAAAAGGACTTTGAGAAGTTTCAGGACTTGGAGTAATGGCAATGTGTCTTTTAGTGTAATAATTTTTAAAAATATGAACATTCATCATATATTATGATCACACCTTATTAGTGCTATCCATGCCCCATTTTCTATATGAGGAAGTGTTGGCTAAAAAAAAATGAGAATGTCTAGCATTTCATGTTCTAATTATCTACTGCAGCAAAATTTTACCCCCAAACTTAACTATATAAACCGTTCTGTTATGCTCAAGAGTTTGTGTGTCATGATTCGGACAATGAATAATATGATGGCTACTCTTTGGTCCACAGTGACTGAAGGCTCCATTAGTTTGGCTGTTCAAATGGCTGGAGGTGGCTGAGACAAATGGTATAGTTGCTTGGTTCTGGCTGTTTGCTGGATTCCTTGGGTCTTCCTTTGTCTTCCTTTTCTTGTTGCTGAGACGAAACACCCAACATCCACAAGTTAAGGGGGGGAAAGGTTTATTTAGCTCACAGTTTACAGAAAGTTTAGTTCATAACTGGGTGGTTCCAAGGCAGGGTGGCACATGGCAGAGAGCAATAGTTCATAGTGACAGTAGACAGAAAAAGCAATGAGAGAGAGAGAGAGAGAGAGAGAAAGAGAGAGAGAGAGAGAGAGAGAGAGAGAGAGAGAGAGAGAGAAAGAGAAAGGCCTCTCTCTGTCCCTTATAGTGTATCCAGTCTACTGGGATTTAGGTGGTGCCAATCCGATCAGTGGACTGATCAAGCAATCACCCACCCTTAATCCTAGCACCCTTAATTCCAGCACTGCATCACCAGTCAATCACACACTCTAGATTCAGCCACCTCCAAGAAACCCTATGATGGCACGAGGCTTTGGGGGGATATCTAGACATGAAACATAACATCCTCATATCCTATGTGCTGGGATGGAATGTCCAAGTTCGCACATTTTTTTTTCATACTTGGAATTGAACTCCGCACCTTCACACTGAGCCATATCCCTAGTCCTTTTTTATTTTGAAATAAGATCTCACTAAATTACTAGATTGCCTGGGCTGGGCTCAAACTTGTGATCCTTCTGCCTCAACTTCCCAGAAAGATGTGACACCTGCCCATATTCATATTTTTCACTTACATGTAATGAGACTGGCTTGCCTCACTCTCTGTCCCTACATCTTCTGCTCCTTCCTAGTGTGGTGGTTTCAGAGTAACCAGATGTTCTGCATGGAGCTGGTAGCCCCCAGTATGGAGGCTGCAAAAGTCTGCAAGACACTTTATGAGTTGGTCTCATCTCTGCTATATTTTATTTATTAATTCACTCAGGACAGCCTACATTTGAAGGGGAGGAAATTGATTTCCATCTTTCATTTGGAAGGGTAGCCAAGAATTTCAACTGTCTTCAATCTATGATACCCAGTGTCTTAGTTACTTTTCTCTCTTTGCTGAGACAAACTACCTGACACCCAAAGTTAAAGGAGGAAAGGTTTATTTAGCTCATAGTTTGTAGAGGTTTCAGTCCATAATCAGCTGGCTCCAATGCAGGTTGGCATATGACAGAGGGGGCAACAGTTCATGGTGGCAGAAGACAGCAAAAGCAAACAACGTGGGGAAAGAAGGCTCCTTTTGTCCCTTATATTGCATGCAGGCTACCTGCCCTAGAGCATGTGTAGTACTCACACCCTTAATTCTATCCAGAACTGTGCCAAGCCATTCAATGTGCTGATTTACTAATCATATACTCTTAATCCCAACATCACACACTCTAGATTCTGTCACCTCTGAAAAATCCCTGTGGCTGCATATGGTTTTTGGGGGGACATCTAGACAAAAACCATAACACCCACATACTGTAAGAATGAGGACTTGGAGTTTAGATTCACTTGACTTCAAAATCCTTGCTTTTTACCTTAATTACTTCATCTCTGCCAGCATCCTGTGTGTAATGGCCACAGGGTTTCTCACCATGAACAGGACCCTAGGTCACCATGTAAATAGGTACTTGCAAGAGGGTTACAAGATGAATCCCATGATGTGACAGGGTGGGACAATAAGAAGAGTGAGTGACAGTATCCTGGTGGGTAAAAGGAACACCAGTGTCATCACTCCTGCTGCGGGAGGTCTGGAGCTTGAGAGAGAGCAGTATTTCAGAACAGAATGGAAAATGCTAATGACCAACACTAGCAAGAAAATGGGAGCCAGTTTATAAAGTAAAAATATAGTGGAATAAGGTACATGGGAGGTGAGATGGAGGGGCCACATCTTCCCCTCCATTTTCCCCAGGAAGGTTGAAGACAATGCATGAGCTTGTCCTCCAGAGAGAGGAAAGCAAGGACTTGGTTCTCCAAATCTTTGGCTTTATCAACCAGACTGGTGGTCAACAGCAGCTCTAGTCTAAGAGGAATTGAGGAATCCCACAGAGACAGGATATCACCTTAGGAGCTCATTTATTTTGGGCTCTCCTGCCTTCTATCTTTAAGAAACAATTATGTGAATTCATTGGAGAATTGAGTATTATTTTTAACTCTGACTAAAGCATTCAATTCATGAACCTTTTTTCAGCAACTCTTTATAACTTGCTAAGGGTTATGATCTGGATTCCAGAATGGTGCCTCCTTTCTAATTTCCAAGAGCAGTGTTTTCATCCAGCTAAACAGCCTGCTTTTAGAATGTTTGCCTTACTTCCAACAAGCGCTTGCTCTTTTAACACTTTTGTGACCTAGAGAAGAGAGGGCATAAGAAGATGTGTGCTGTGTTTTATAGGCTGCCTCCTTTCAGCCAATCCCTCTTTGTTTTACTAACAGACCTAAGTTTTTGGTTGGAATTAATGTGCCTCCACTCTAGGCATGAACCATGGTTAGTGTTAACCAGCCATGACGATGCTAGTTCTTGGCCAGAGACTGGGGTAGAGGTGAGCACAAATCTTCCTAGTCTTCACCAGTGAAGTGTTATAGGAAGTCAGCTGGGGTATTCTTGGTAAAATTCTTCCCCATAAAGAAATAAAGCAGCTCAAAAAAGAAGACACTGCTTCCAACCTGTCTATTTTGAAAAATATTGTGAGAGTGTGATGCTTTGGGCTTCTGCAGCCATCCTGAAACCACGGGGAGGAAAGGGCCCCTTGCCCTGAAGAATTGCCTTTGTTGAGCTACAGAATGAGATCTGATACTGTTTGCCTTCAGACTTCTGGTTTTTAAGCTATTGGTAGTTGGGTATTCTATTATGTGAAGCAGAAATATCCCTAGCTTGTATGTTGTAACATTGGGTTCAGCAATTCAGCATTTGAAGCCTGGTATACATTTCAAATAAAAGAATTTGGCTTAGATATTCATGAATTTTCTACTGAGAGTAGTATTTTCCTAATTCTAAACTCAGGGCTCCTTCCCTGGTTTACTTAGGCTGTGTGTGTGTGTGTGTGTGTGTGTGTGTGTGTGTGTGTGGAGTGAGAGAGAGAGAGAGAGGGAGATTAGGAAAGAAAAGGGGAGTTATTTTGGGTAAAACTCTCAGAGAGAGAGAGAGAGGCAGAGAGAGAGAGAGAGAGAGGTATCCTGCTTTTTCCTGATAATCTGAAGCATAAACAATATTCTTCTAAGCTTGGCAAAGCTTCAAGGGACCCATTCTAATCCAGGGCTCTCTTTGAATAGACGTCCACCGTGATACCTTATTTTCTCTATGGAATAGATTTATGTGGTGGCCTTCTATGGTTTTAGGATTTTAGAATCCAACTATTAAAAGTCAGTTGGTTTTCAGTGTGCTATGACACAATTGTCCCAAGTACTTTGTAGCTTTAATGATCATAGACATGTATCTTCTCATCTGCAATTTTGGACTTCAGTCTTTTGTGAGCCATAATGAGCAGTGCTCTACAGTGAACACCATTTAAGCTCGGTTAGCAGAGCGTGCCAGGAAGCCATTGAGGGAGGAAGAGGAGTGTCTTTTTCTGGTTCCACTGCTGCAATTTTGCTTTTTTCCTGGTTCCCACTGGACTATCCATCAGGAATGTGGGTGTGGGAGGCCATCTGATGATTTTGCACCCCAGGATTGTACAAAGAGTGCACAGGTCCTTGGCAACCTTGCACCTGGCCTGGCCCATTTACCACTCTTCTGGAGCCCTACCAATAGAGCTGTCCTCCATTACACCATGATATTACATTACACCCCTGCGAATGGGCTCCAGGCACCATGGTGCCCTTTGTGGCCACATATCGGCCTGTACCTGGAGCACTGCTTTCCACTTGCCCAGTGATTGTGGGCCAGCTCTGGTTTGAGCATCTGAGAAACCTATTATCTAGTTGGTTTCAACCACATCTTCTATGTGCCCTGAACCTCAGCCCTTCCTTGAGTCCCCTTAGAGATCCCATTGCATATTTGTGTTTACTCTCGTATCATAGATTCACAATTTTAATTTTAAGTTTCTTCTCATCTTGTTCTTGGTGCATTTGATCTTCTCACCATCTTCCTATTTCTCATTTGTTTCTGCCTTCTGATTAGATCCAGACTGATGCATTGAGTTGCAGAGTTAAGTACATTTAGTATTACCAAAGCACCAAGTTGGTGTCTGATGAAGTCAAAGAAAGAAAACACAGAGGAGGTAAGTAGTTGCAAATAAAGAAGTTTACTGAGAAAACGGAGAAAAGAAAAACTGCCACTAACCAGAGCGGGTCTTGAACAGGTTGTCAGTGAAGGTTCTTTGTTTAGAGGTTTTTGTGAATGAGCAGAGTACAAGATTTTGCTCAGCATCAGGTGGGTACCTAGCACAAATGCCCCTGGATCATTAGAGTTCAGGCTTCCTGATATGGAGCTCAAAAGTCCAGTTGCTCAGTGTTCCTAAATTTCTCAAAAACTGACCTGGATTCAGGGATGGGTTGTTTATTCAGATCATTGTAATTATGCTAGCAAATTTCCCTCTCAGGATCATAGCCCAATAAGACTTTGATGATGAACGTTAGTATGATTAGTCTTGTGAGGGGGCAAAGTTTGTCACTTCTTGTGAAGTGCCTTCAGAGAAGGCAGAGAATATCTGTAGTTGCATTGACAGAGCTAGTGGTAGGGGGGTGAAATGCAAGAGCTGAGGGGAACTAGGAGAGGGCAATGGCTGCCAGTTTCTCCAAAGATTAATGAAGATACTGCCAAGGACTGGAAACATAGAGGGCTGTTTCTCGTAAGTGTAACTTTCTGCCCACTTGCCTGGGCCTCACCAGTGTAGCTGGATAAAATGCTAAAGTGCTGCAAACCTAAATCATTATCATCGGCGATGTCCTCTAGAAATCTTTCTGTAAATACTCTCCTGAGAGGATCCTTCAACACATGAAAAGCAGCAATGCATCTATTTTGGGGTGTCTCTCCCATTGAAGATTCTTGCAAAGCATGAAGCAGCAGCTGGAGGAGGTTTTGAAATGTCACCTGCTCCTGCTTTCCCAGTACAGGCCAGTGCCTTGGGGATACGGTTTTACAAATAGAGATGGAAATGCCCATATTAGTGATTAAAAGACACTGCTGCGAAGATGATTAAGATTCTGAGTCAGGAAGGATTTATTTGGGAAGAAAAAATGAGGAGGAAAGACCCATTTCTGGCTGGGTCTGTTGAAATTCTCTGGAGCAAGCCAAAGCAAAGGATATTTATATGAAATTTAGGTATACAATGGCCTGGATTCAGTGAAACATGTTGCTGAATCAGGTTGGTTGATTGTCTGGTGCCAGTGCCATAGGTATAGAAAAGTGTGAACCCATTAGAACAGGCACAGGCTAAAGAAAAATATGGGAAAATTCATTGGGAAAAGATCACCAGTGATCTTCCTGGTGAAACCTGTGATAGAGCACATTTTAGCACTGATTAGGCAGGCATTTATAGCTGATCTTGTGAGCGCCCATCAGTGTTCCCCTACCCACCCAAGAGCTACCCTGAAAATGCCCCAGACCCTACCAGGGTGCATCCATCTGTAATCTGGAGCAGGTCTGGATTTTCCCAAGGGAGAGCTGCTGGCCAGGGTGCCAGTGGCTTAAGATGGACCCTTCAACTAGCATTTTCAAATGCCTGATGGATGTTTGTCATAGGGATTTGGGATGAGAGCTCAGAATTTCCTTGGGGAATTTGTGGAAATCCTTAAAATCATAAAATATTCTGTTTTATAGTTGTATTTACAAATGAAAATTAGTACTCAGTATCTTAGCAGTAGTCTTAAAAAGCGCTTTGGCAGTATTTACAAAGAATTACAGCATATAGCAATGGTTCAAAATAAGAGAGCATATTATGGAGTAGTACTTGTAATACCATAGCATTCAGCATCCTACCAGGGTTAGCACTAGTATGCAGAGCTGGGCATGGGGCTTATGCCTGTAACCCTGGAACTCGTGGGCTAAGGCAGGAGGACCACTGCAAATTCAAGGTGAGCATCAGCTGCGTAATGAGTTCAAGATAGCCTGGAATACATAGCAAGACTGTGTCACAAAAAACCAACCCTCCTCCCCACCAAAAAATCCCACAAAGATAACAGTACTACACAGAATCATGCAGAAATGGTTAAAGACTTAGTTAATAAGTTCTTAAACTTGTTATTTCTTGGTTATCTCAAGACTTGTGTAAGGTATTATAATGGTTCCTTTTAGCAAACTGGAAAGTGTATTTCTGGGAAAGCCCATGACAGTGTTTCTAGAAAAGACTGGCATGTGGATCAGCAAATGGAGTAGGAATGATCTGCCCTGAATGTGAGCAGCACTAACCAACAATATGGGGTCCCAGATGGAACAAAAAAGTGGAAGGGGAAGCTTGCTCCTCACTTCCCTCCAGTTTGGCTCTTCTCAGCAGGTACAATTCTCTGCTGCTGTCACCTGGGGACATCAGCTGCAGGTTCCTTAACCTTAGAGTGTGGACTCGCACCTATGGCTCTTCAGGGAACTTTCAGGGCTTTGGCCCTAGTCCAGAGCTGCATCATTGGCTTTGCTCTCATTCTCAGGCTTCTTGATACTTGGGTTGAGTGGCTATCAATTTCCCTGGCTCTCCAGGCCACAGACAGCCGCTGTGGGACTCTATCACCTTGGATCGTGTGCTGTTTCAGTTTTCCTGGAGAAACATGAGTACAATTGGTACACCCAGCACGTGAGCTTGTTACTAATCATTATACTTGCAAGAATGGCACCAGGAGTAGACAAGGCCAGGATCTGCCCTTGTCACATGGCTATGCAACCAGCAAGATAGACTGTCCAGGTTGTGTTGGTTCTCGGCCACACGTTTCTGACCTGCTCCCTGGAAATGTCAACCTCACCTTTTGACTTTGTGTACCAGCCTTTCTTTCTTTTGCTTTTGGCCTCACTCAATGATATCTCTATATTGATTCTTGACATTTATAAGGCTTTCCTCCTTTTTCCTGAATTTTCACATGATCTTTCTTTGAATTTTGATATAAGATATATAAATTTCTTCAAAGATTCTTAGAAGAAATTGCCATGTGAAAATACTACCCTCAATCAATGATTAACAGGAATTTGATGCATAAATGTTAATGTGCTTTGTTCTAAATTTGGGATGATTCTTAGGCATTTTTTTGACTTACTTTCTCCTAGAATTGCTCAGTGGGACTGAGTTCCAGGTGTCAAGAGCAGTAACTGACATGATAGTACAGCCTTCATTGATTCCTTGCCTTTTCTGTCTTATTTTGACACTCCCTATGACTCTTTAGGATAGAAGGTTTTGGGAGGCAGCAGTAGTATGAATTATGTATTAATCAAAATGCCTATGTTCGGTGAAGGAGTCATTGCAGAGGTAATGAAGATAAAATGAGATCATTAGGGTACATCCTACTCCTGCATGAGTTTGGACATAGGCGCACGTAGAAGAAATACCATGTGAAGATATAGGGGGAAGTCAGCCATCTACAAACCCAGGAGAGGGACCTCAGAAGAAATCAGTTCTTCCAACACCTTAACTTTGGACATCCAGCCTCTAGAACTGTGAGACAGTACATTTTTGTGTGTAAACTACTCAATTTTTGACAACTTCAGCAAATAAATACAAGCGTGTCTCCCAATGAATGACTTACTCTTGATTCGTTGTCTTGCAGTCTTTTTAAGTAGGGACCACAGCAAAAAGATAGAGATTCCTTTAATCCTCACAACCTTAAAAGTCAGACTTTCTTATCTTTGTTAATGTACAAAAAGGTAAAGCTCAGAAAGACAGAGGTGGGGAAACTTTGAAATTGGCTTTGTCTGAATCCAAGATCTGTGCTGTTTTCTACACAGCTGCATTATGAAGCCTGAAGATGATTTCTCAGGTTGTCTCATTCAACAGCACTTTTTAGTCCATTTGTTTAGATTCTCAAACCAGGGCTGGTCCTGGCAGAACTTTAGCCTGGGGATGGCTCCTTTGCTGACCTCTATGTGGAACAGGCAGGCCTTGGTCTTGCCTTCCAGAGAGGGCATGTTTGCAGAGGCAGTGCCTCAGATTGCCTAGTGACAGACAAAAACTGAAGACGAAGAGACAGGTGAGTAGAAGAGGTTTTAAATTCCGTCATTTATGCTTCCACTCTTGGTGAGTATCATAGTCCTTCAAAAGAGAACAAAGTATTCCAATGTGGAAAGCAGAAAAATATTGGGAAAGTACACTCGGGGGAAAGGAACGTTTTGGTTTTTTGGTACTGGAAATTGAACTCACAACCTCTCACTTGGCCTGGCAGGCGCTGTGCCACTGAGCTATATCCCCAACAAGGGTAAGGAATTTGACCTTCACCAGGTAGGAAGGGTTGCAGACATATTGATAACCTGAGCCAAGAGTGGATGCGAGCAAGTGAGCCCTGGAGAATTTCCAGGAGAAAGGGAAATGGGCAGGGATGCTGGGAGTCGCTAGAGTGACTGGGCACAAGCAGAGTCTCTATGATGAAAAGGAAGCAGGAAACAGACTACTTGGTGAGGAGGCTTACAATCCCTGCATCTGAATGTTTCTGGACCTGGAAGGTTTATCATGGGTAAATGGCTTGTGGTACTCAGAGACAAATGTGGCCTTCCTTCAGCACTACAGCCAGATCATCTGTTTTGCTTTCTTCATAAATATGTCTCCCTGAATGTCAACAAGGAGAGATTTGGAAATAAAAACAAATTATCCTTTGGGCATGAAAGGCATAATTTATCACCAGCCTTTTCACCAAATGCAAATGATTTGCTTTTTTTCCAAAGACTGCTGAACAAATGTTTCAAAAAATTTAGAAGATCATTGCAATTATTGTATTCACTTTAAAAAAATTTTTCCCATAAATAAGTATTCTGAAAATGTTTTTATTTTTTTATTTTTGTTTACTTTTTTATTTTATAATAATATATAGGACATTAGACAGACATCGGCAAGAAACACAAATGTTATGAATGCTATGTTATTCTGCAAATGTTTTTATACATTTGTCTCTGAAGATAGAACCTTCGATGGAATCTGGAGAGTTCCGTAGAGGTAGTCTGTTCAGAGAAAGACATGAACTATGTAACTTGGTTAGCTGCCGCCCTTTGGAGATGGGCCTGAGGTGAGCTATTTGGTGGGCTCTAAAACTGCCGTGAAATGCATATTTTTGTACTGACCATCAGAAAATACTGACGTTCTTGTCTAACACACAGAGCCCACACTCTATCAAGGTGTGAAGGAGAAACACAGACCTCAGCATCAACAAAAAGCAGTCATCACCTTGAGAATTAGGATATTTTTCCTATGTAGACTATGACTCTTGGTAAGGACTGTGTTTCTTTCTTGTCACTGGGAACTTTAGATGTGTCCTACTTTGGCTGTAAATTTTGTGAGCTGTGATTTTGTTTTATTGCTCTTTATTTTATCTCCTTTGTATGTTCCCTCCTTGTTGGGATTTTCTAGGCTACATCAAATTTCTTTAGACTTAGGTGCCATCTTGGATGCTGTGTTTGTGAATCTCCATTCTGGAACAAGATGCTTACTTCCCAGAGGGTATGGGTGTAGCCTGCTGATGACTCAGGGATGACCCTCTCCTGGAGTCATCCTGTCTTTTCCTGTCTCATCCAAGGCAGACCAATCCTTTCTCCAGAGAGGTTTACGTCTAAGGACTGGTTGATAAAGGGTACAAAGATTTGGCAACTTTACCTTTATTCATGACAACTTGGTCTCTGAGCTCCTTAGGAGATTCTCTGAGGACTCCTGCACTTGTCCAGCCCACTATTTCTCAGAGCCTCTGCACCTGATTCTCCATCTCGAAATGTGCTTCCTGGGAGAACTGACCAGTAGTGATTGGTGTCAGCAGTGGACTGACAAAGCAGGCTCTAAAATGGGGTTCTAGATATGGAGCCCCACTAATCAGCTGGTAGTGAAACCCTATCTCTGGATGTGGGTGAATTTCTGACTATGCCAGTCATAGGTGATGTTGTACTGTTAAACTTCTCACAGAAGGGCTTGGCTGGGAAGCCAGGGAAAGGGCATACATCAAGGCATTTAAGGGAATACTATCTGAAGCATTTAAACTCTGGTAAAGTTAAAAGTTACTAATCACAAGGAGTATAGACTGGATGGGTGTTGATGGGCTTTGAATGCACTGGAGAAAGACAATGAAAGGCTCAGGGGGTCTCCTCACCAGTTTAGGGCAAAGTGTGAAAACAATAGGGTCTCCTTGCTTTAGCATCTTATTTTGTTGTTATTTTTATAGTCTAAATGATCAAACCCAAAGCCTCTTGTATGCCAGGCAAGCACACTACCACTAAGTGCCATCCCCAACCGGACAGCTTTTAAAGATACATATTTGCTCCAGAAAAAGTACAGAAAAAGTCCAAAATTAGACTTGGAACTTAACTATGAAAGTAGGACTCCAGTGAGAAGATAAGTATGCAATTATTAGCATTCTCATTATGTTAAGTATGGGTCACTAAGATTGAGGAGAACATCTGGATTGATGCATACAAACATCCCAGATTTCCAGATTGCCCTGAATCTCTGAGCCTGTGATACGGATATAGTCTTCCCTGTTAAAGTCTAACACTCCTCACTTTCTTCAAGAGGGTGCAGTGGCCTCTGTCTTGCAATACAAAATGTTTCCTCACCCTGTATCCCCCAGGATCATCTACACTACCTCTTACCTTGACCTCCAGACCAAAAGTAGGAATTAGATACAAATCTAAGCTGATCAGCTAAAGGTTAGACCTGCAAAATGAGAAAAGCTTCTACCATGAAGAAGCTGCAGGATCTAGTCTGGCTGAACGGACAGGACTCAAGTTAGTATGTGGGAGAACAGATTCTCAGACACTAGATTGAGGGAGGTGGTGATAGAACATAAAGTTGGATAAGAAATAGCTTAAGGGTTGTAGAGCACTTGCTTATAACAAGGTCCTTATAATCCTGTTCATTATCACAAACTCGGTCAAGTAGTACCTTCCATTGTCCCTGCTATGCCATATACAGTATCTTTGATAAAGCAGATTAACAAGGTCACAAGTTTATGGTATGAGATCGCTGACCTGGTGAATGGGACTTTTTCATTCCTATGAGGAAGGAGGGTCAGAAGCAGCCCAGAACAGCAGTATTGCCTCAGAGCCATGTTAACCCTCTCTTCTATACTCTGTCTTGATGTATTATGAAAGGACCTGAATTACACTGTTAACAATGCCAACAATATCTTATGGTTTGGACCAAAGGTACATTGAAGAAGCTAAGACACATAAACTCCAGAGTGCAGGGGAACACTAATACAAACAACCTATACAAATTTAGTAATCTGCCAGATTGGTAAAGCTTGTAGGGTCTGGTGGACCAGTGCATACTGTGGTAGCCCCTCCATAGTAAAGGATAGATTATTTCATCTTGCATCTCCTATCACTAAGAAGGGAGAAAACTGGTTGGTCGTTGTGGGTCCTGGAAGCAGCATATCCCATACTCGAAAATGCTGCAGTAACCTATTTACTGAGTGACAGGCAAGGCTTTCAGCTTTGATTGGCTACCAGAGAAGGACAGGGCTGCAGTAGGTCAAGGCCTTAACTCAAGCCTCTTTACGTGCTTGCTCTCCCTACCTCCATCACAGAGATACTATGTAGATTCTGTGCAAGCCCCAGCGTGAGAATCATAATGTAGGTGAAAAAGATGTCCTAGAACAAGGATATCTTCACCAGAGAATTATCAAGCATTTGGAAATATCTCCTGACCTTCCATTGGCCCTAGTAGGCAGGGAGCACCCACCACTGTACCATGTGGCCGGCACTTCCTATGATGATCTGGATTCTTTCTGACCCACTGACTTAAAAAATGGAGATGATATAGCTGGGATTGGGCACATGAAAATTCAGATGGAATAAGAAGCCACACAAGCAGGTGGTCAGGCTCCCATGTCGCCTCCCACTGTGAAAACCTGAATCCCCTTAAACCCATACCCAAGGCTGTGTGTGGGATTCTCAGGACAAACCATCAAAAGAGGCAGAATGCTGAGCCTCTTCTTGCCATGTGGGTGAAATTTAAAAAATGGACTGCTGCTGTGTTATGCTTCACTCAAAGCTGACTTTGAAAAACTGTGGTGAAGAGCATCCATCCAGTGGGCAAGTCTTGAGCAGTATATCTGAAATTGATCTCCGCCTTAGAGGATTTTACTGTTAGTCTCATTGATAAGAAGTGAATCATGCATAACTTAATTACAAGGAGGGTTGGGAGCTTAGTCATGTGATAAGGGGGAATCAGATTGCAATCTTGACTCATTCCCTGAGTAGTGTTTGACTCCAAAGCAGAGTTATGGTTCTGCTAGAAGGATAAAGGCATATGTTTGCTAGGCATTCAAACACCAGCATCTGTTGCAGGGCCACTCATGGGTCACTCTAGGAATGGATGAGACTTATTAACTTTCTTCCACCAATTTCAAAGTCAATGCCACATTCTCCACACTGTCGCCTTATTGTCTTAATAGCATAATAGTGATCATTGCACCATTGGGTTCTTATCTTTTGTAGTAACAGGAAGTCTGAGAGCTTGCAGCTGCGTGTGCATATACATGTTAGTGGTTTATCAATTTCATTGCAGTTTTCATCATGGCATTATTACTCAAATGGCATTTATTGATACTTTTATTGACTAACTCTCACATGTGTTGGATGGAGAGGGAGATTATTATGGATAAGATGATCCTACTTACCTGTGATTTTCCCCCAGATCAGTATCATAATTCTTCTCCATTCCTGGCTTTTCCTTCTCCTTAGATCCATTTGCTTTCTCCAGATATAAGTGGCCCTCCCTTGTCTCATGCTTGGCACCCTTATTGGGTCCCCTCCATCTGTACCCTGGTATGCTGGCTGCTGAAGTGAACCCTGGAATAGCAAGGAATAGTTTAAAAACTGCTTTGTCAAACTTTCCCTGGCAGTGTTGTTACAGTGCAGGGCCCTGGAACTGGCATTTCACTCCCAACTCACTGACTCTGCAACCTGGGAAAGGAACCTAATCTTGAGGAACTCAGGGTCAGGAGGCAAATGCTTCATGGCATGAAAGGAGAGTCTCTTTACCCAGGAGTTGGTGCTGCTTGCTCTCACACCCTTGACACCGTGCCTCAGGGCCCACCCTGACACTCTGTGTTGTTGAGTTCACTTGGAATGACTTGAAGGCAGGAACTGCGTTAATCAGTTTTCCATCATTATAATGGCCAGCTGGGGTCATCAATCCATAAAGAGAAAAGTTTCATTTTGGCTTACAGTTTTGGAGCTTCAGTCCATGATGGGTTCGTACTGCTGCTTTGGGCCCGTGGCGATGCAGCACATCATGGTGGAGCCAAGTGACTCATCTCATGGCTAGGCATCAAAAGACAGTGAAGGCCAGGGTCTCACCACCTGTTTCAAAAACAGGCCTCAGAAGACCCAAAGACCTCCCTTTAGGTCTCACCTCTCAAAAGTTCTGACACTTCCCAACTGTGACACTTTAGGGAACCAAACCTTTAATGTATGGACTTCTGGGGACATCCTAGATCCAACCACAGCAGCCGCCATGTCTTACTCTCCCATGGTGGCTGGGCCCACCAAAGCCTGTAGTACATCCACTGTGACCCTCAAACTACCTAATTCCTTTGCCTTTCTTCACTTTATCTTTCTTTACTCTGCTCTGAAACCTGCTCTCTGAACTTTCTGGGATTTCTAATGTCTCTTTCGCCATTTTATTCAAAGTTTTAGACTCAGTGCGTCCCTTCATTAATTCTAAACACTGAAACTCCAAACCAGGGAGCAACATATAACAGAGATACCCTTCCAGAAGCAAATTCTGTGCTTGATTTAAACTCAGGCTAGATTAACATAACACTTGCTTGATGAAAATAAGAAATAAGCTTTAAAAGACATGTTTCTAAATAGTAGACATTTGGCTTCATTTGATGAATGAAACCAAGGTGTGGAGTAAAATTTTTGAGTTTCTGGTACTTCTGACTTTCTGTTTCAGCAAAGGCCATGGCGGTTGGGTCAACATGAAGCCTTGTCTTCTCCAGTCTCTAATTCTCCACTCACCTTTTCTAAGACCTGTTTCCTTGCTCTTTTATCATTTTTATTGCTTTTCTTTGGACCATCTCCAGGTCTTGACATTTCTCTTAAAATGTAGAGGCCACAAACTGGGTAAAGGATGCTAATGAGGTGGGGAACAATATGGAGCCCATTAGAAGGATTAATTCCTGGCCCCTGCATATGCTGGTAATTCATTCCAGCTTTCAAAGTCAATTCCAGAGGCTCCCTGGCAGGAGAGCATGGTCCTCCGTGACCCAAGGTGCTTTTACCGCTGTGCAGCTCACAGGCCTATTGCTTCACAGCTCTGACCCCCTGAGTTTGCTTCCAATCAGGCTTTCTTGTCTTATATTCATCTGCACTGAGGAGAAGCTCTTTCATTTTCAAAGATCTCCTTGGAATTTAGTCTCACCTAAATTCCAGTTGCAAACTCCCCATTGTCTCATCAAGCAAAGCCATGAAAATGCTGCAGGCAGCTTCTTGCCAGACCTAAGAGACTGTCTGGAGGTGGACAGAGCTCACTCACTCTGTCCAGGGCATACAATCACTGGACTGATCCAGTCCTGGACCGGGAAACAGCTGTACTCACACACATCCCGAAACTACTGCAGGAACAATGTTCCAGTCCAGACAGCAAAACACAGCTGTTATCACACCTTTGCTGTTAAGAAAGGGTTAGAAAAAAAAATCATGCAAAAGTTGCACTTTGCACTTTCATAGTTTTATCTTTCAATGAAAGCAGAAAGCATTGATTTACGTTATGACTAATGACTTTCACTATGACTAAGCAGGATTTGTGTGCATTTTGTGTGTGTGTGTGTGTGTGTGTGTGTGTGTGTGTGTGTCTATCCGTACACGCATAGTGGGAAGTAAGGAGAGATTGCTTCATTTAACATTTTACAGAGTTCTCTCATGAGTACTCTCATGAATAAACCACTGCTGTTTGGTGACTCCAGGGCTGTCTCAGTGTTAGAAACAATGGGGTCATGGACAAGCCGTACTGACTCAGGACTATTGGATGTATTGGATGTAGAGATTGAGCCTGGGCTTCAGGCCAGAAGTCCTGGGCTTCATGATCTCTCTTTGGCCTCCTGCCAGCTGCAGGTCTTACAGACTGTTCTTGTACTGTTAAAAAAATATATTTTCCCTGCGTATCTCTCAAGGTTGTTGTTAAGATCAGCCAAGGCAGTGGGTGTTAAAGGGGATTTGTACATGCTAAAGCATTCTACGGGAGGCAAAGATCAAACATTAGTATAAATCAAGTTTGGTGGCACATTGCAGAATAAGACCCTAAACCAAAACAGCTTAACTGTAGTACAAATGTTTCCCTTGCATGCAAAGTACAGAACTTGCTGTCTAAATACAAGACCTTTCATCACCCCAAAAATAAACCCTGTGCCCATTAGTGGTCACTCTCCATTTGCTCTTCTCTCAAGCTCCCGCAAAACAATAATCCACTTTTGCTCTTTGTGGACTTGCCTATTCTGAATTTTTCATCTAAATAAAATCATATAAGGCGCAACTTTGTGTGTCTGATTTGCTTCACTTATCAAAAGTGGTTTCTTCATGTTGTGCCATGCATCTATAGTATATCATTCCTTTTTAGGGTAAAATAAAACTTTATTATGTGAATATACCACATTTTGTTTGTCCATTTAACAGTTGATGGATTTTAAATTGTTATAGGTATTATGAATGATGTTATGAACAGTGATATACACATTTTTAATTATGCTTTTATAACACAAGCTATATTTTTGTATTATGCTGTCACAAATTTTGTTTTCATTCTTTTGAGTATATTCCTAGAAGAGGTGTCACTAGGTCACATTACTAACTCTATATTTAGCATTTTGAGGAATTACCAGAGTGTTTTCTAAAGTAGATGTAACATTTTTCCCACAGAAATGAGCAAGGGCTCACGTTTCTCCATGTCCTTACCAACACTAGGCTTTGTCCATTTTCATTGAAAAATCAATTTATTGTATACATACTAATAGCTACGAAGTATTATCTCCTTGTGGTTTTGACTTTCTTTATTGCAATTAGTAATGACATTGAACAGTTATTTGTATGCTTATTGCTAACTGACATATACTGTTTGGAGAAATGTCTATTCAATCCTTTGCCACTTATAAATGTGCTGTGCTAACACTGGTGAGGTATGAGTTGTACAAATGTATGTGATATATAAGTATGTGTGTGTGTGTGTGTTTGTATTCTAGATCCTCCTCAGATAGGTAATTTATGAATATTTTCTCCCACTGGTAGATTCATTCCCTCTCTCTCTCTCTGTCTCTCTCTCTCTCTCTGTCTGTCTCCTTCTCTCGCTCTGACACAGTGTCTCACTATATAGGTCAGGCTAGCTTTGAACTCCCTATGTAGCCCACATTGGCCTTAAACTTGCTGTCATTCTCCTGCCTCAGTTTTTCAACTGGAATTACAGGCATGTGCCACCACACCCAGCTATTTTTTTCTTGCCAGTGTCTTTTGTACCAAAAGTTTTTAAATTTCAGTGAAGTCCAATTTATGCATAGCCTAACCCAAGGTTACAGAGGTGTATGCCTGTTTTCTCCTAAGACTTTTGTATTTATAGCTGTTATTTTCAGAGCTTTGATTATTTTGAATTGCTTTTTGTTTGTGGCATGAGGTAGAGATCCAAGTTGTATTAAACACATTGTTCTTTTCTCATTGAAAAGTCTTGAAATGCTTGCCAAAAATCAGTTGTCAATAGATGTTAAGTATAGATTTATTTCTAGATTCTCAATTCTGTTCCAATAATGTTTATGTCTATCATGACAAAAATATAAAATCTTGTTATAGCTTTGTAGTGTATTTTGAAATTGGAGAATATGAGTCCTTTAGTTTTGTTGTTCTTTTGCAAGGCTTTCTTGATTATTCTATTTACCTTCCATTTCTATATGAATTTTAGGATCATCTTGCATTTTCTCCAAAAATACCAGTTGGTATTTTGACAGGGATTGAATATAATCAGTAGATCAATTTGAAGGGCAATTACCATCCTAATAAATGTATATGACACTTCTTTATATTCTTTAACTCCTCTCTTTATTTTAATAAGGCTTTATATTTTTCAGTGTGCAAATGTTTAACTTCTTTAAAGATTTTATTATTAAATTTTTTATTGTGGAATTGTTTTCTTAATTGCATTTAGGATTGTGTATTGCTAGCACATAAAATACAATAATTTTTCATTTTAATATTTTATCTTGCAACCTTGTAGAATATGTTTTACATGGAGTAGATTTTTATAGATTTTTAAAGATTTTTCTACATTCAAAATTCTGTCATTTATTTAAAAAACAGTTGTACATTTTCCTTTCCAATCTGAATTCCTTTTATTTCCTTTTCTTTCCTAAGTAGACCTCAATTAGCACCTCCAGTACAATGTTGAACAGAAATGGTAAGAGCAGACATCCATGTCTTTCTTGTTTATTTTATTTTATAGAGGATAAAACCAAGAAAAATACAACAGAATAAAACCAATCAGAAATAAACCACCGTAAACCTTACAAAACCAACAATAGTTACCATAATGCCTTTTGCTGTTTTCAAAATAGCTGCAAATACTTTTGAACATAGTAAAAGTCGAACAGAACAGAATACAATAGAAACAATAAAACCAAAAGAGTGAATGCAATAAAGGACTTCAAAAGAAGTCACTAGTAAATTCAAGATGACCACCATAATATGTCTTGTTATCTTTCAAATAGCTGCTCATGTCATCAGATTTAACACAATCAAAAAAAAAAAAAGAGAGAGAGAGAGAGAGAGAGAGAATAAACAATGAAAATGATATGGTTTCCTGTCTGGAATCACTTTCTGGTGAGGCCTGGATATCCCCCTCTCCCCGCTCAGTCCACAAATGGCACAGACTCACGGAGAGAGACTTGGGTGTGGCTGTCCCCACTCTGACAGCTGCCAGCACATGGTGCTGGTTTCCAGGTGGGGAATCACCTTCTGGTGAGGCCCCTGGTTCTCTCCCCACTGCCATCTGCGTGTCTTTCTCGTTCTTAAAGTTAGGAAGCATCACAATCACAGACTTCAAATTATACTACAAAGCTAGTGTGATAAAATAAGCATGATATTGGCACAAAAACAGACCTAGATATCAATGGGATAGATTAGAAGATACAGCCACAACTACAAACATACGCAGCCACCCTTAAAAAGGAGCCAATCATGTTCACTGGAAGATAGCCACTTTAATAAATGGTGCTAGAAAAACTGGCTTTCCACATGCCAAAGACTGAAACTAGACCCATGGCTATCACTGTGCACAAAACTAATGTCAAAATAGACCAAAGATCTAAATATTAGAACACAAACACTAAATCTGATGGAAATCTTGAAGACATAGGGGTAGGAAGAAAGTTCATGAACAAAAAACAAACCGTACAGGAAGTACTTCACAGAATCAGCAACTGGGATCTCATCTTATTAAAAAGTTTTTTCATGTCAAAAGAAATCACCAACAGAGTGAAAAGAAAATTAACGAATTGGGAAAAAATCTTAGCCAACTGTCCCTCAGACAAAGGACTTCTATCTAGAGCATGCAAAGAACTGAAGAAAAATCAGGAGCCCCCAAAGTCAAAGATCCAACCTAATTCATGTGAGATGAATACATACTTCTCAAATGAGGAATACAAATGGCAAACAAATACATGAAAAATTGTTCAACATCATTGGCCATTTGAGAAATTCAAATTAAAGCAGAACTGAGGTTTCACATCACTCCAGAAAGAATGGCTATCATCAAGAAATCAACCAATAACAAATGCTGGCAGGGCTGTGGGGAAAAAGTGACCCTTCTCTGCTGTTGGTGGGAGTGTAGACTGGCACACCCACTGTGGAAATCCGTGCAGAGATTCCTCGAAAACCTAAGATTAGAGGTCCCATTCAACCCAGTTATTGTCATTCTGAGTATCTTCCCAGAAGACTTAAAAACATCATACCACAGCGAGATATGTGCACCTCTGTTTATTACTGCACAATTTGTAATAGCTAAATTTTGGAAACAACACAAATACGCATCACCTGAGGAATGAATAAAAAAGATGTGGTATTTTTATACAATGGAGTACTCCTCAGCTATAAAGAAAAAATAAATCGAAGCTTTTATCGATAAATAGGTGCAACTCAAGACCATACTCGTAAGTGAAATAAATCAGATTCGCATGTACAAACATTATATTGTCACCCTCATGTAAGAAACTTAAAGATTAAATAAGATCCAAAAGGTACAATAGATATTGTGAAAGGGTATGAAAGTGCTTAAAAGGAAAAAACAACTGGGATGGGAAAAAGAGAAAAGAAGGAAGGGGGAAATATATGTATGTGTTTACACACACACACATAGATGGTAGCTAAAATAATTAAATAATTGTACTACTGATCCTGTAAGTTCAGAGAAAGAAAGTGTGATTGCTTATACTGTTTGATATCTTTTGCATGCCCATGTCTTGTAATCTGAGCAACTAATTTGAAGATAACAATATGCAATATAGTGACTATTGGTAATTTCCTATCAGCTTGTTTTGAAATTCTATATCGTTTCTATTGCTTTGTTTTTATTGATTTATTTTCTTTTAATCTCTTTAAAGTAAAAAAAAATAGATATGTTCTGGTGCTATAATTTTTAATTCTCGAGCATTTCTTTTACTATATATTTTTTATTTTCTTAGTGATGCCTTGGGGGCTCAAATAACCTATTAACTTATTACAGTCCAGTTTGCGTTAGTATCAGCTTCATTGCAATGTTATACAAAAACTTTTGTGATGTGAAATTACACTCCTGTCTTTCTTCTTTGTGTTGTTATAGAAATTGCAGCTTGTATATCTTATACCCATCAGCACAGTTTTATAATTATTGCCCGAAGTAGATTTATTTTAAATCAAGTAGGAGATACAAAATGTTATAAGAAAAATTGCATTTGGACTTTGTTTTTTACTTAACTGTGTAGTTACCTCTACTGGTGCTCTTTATTTCTTCACCTGGATTTAAAGTATTGCTTTTTCACTCCAGTCCAAAAGACTTCTCTTGGGGTAGGTCTAGCAGTGGATTCTTTCAGATTTTGTCTTTAGGAAAGCATTAATTTCTCCCTTATTTTTATTTATTTATTGTTTTATTTAAGAGAAAAAAAGACATATAAGAAAGACAAAAAGCAAAAGAGACAAGCACCTAGAGTACATGCACAACAGTAACATTGCAGGTTTACAAAACAAGATGATAGAAACTTGACAATGGTTGCAATATTATGGGGAATATTATTCGGTAGAGAATTCTTTTTTCTTCTTTTCTGTCTGAAATTTGGCTCTGCCATGTGTCTTTTGGGTTCCCTGGTTTCTGATGAGCAAATCAGCCACCAATCTTACTGGGAATCTTTGTACAAAACTTGCTTATTTTTGTGCTTTCAAGGTTCTGTTTTTCAACTGTTTCATTGTGATGCTTTGTGCTTGTCTTAGGTACACAAAATTTTTTGACCTCCATGGATGTGTACATTAATGTTTTCCATTACGTTTAAGAAGTTTTCCGTCATTATTTCTTCAAATATTCTGATTCATTCTCCTCTTTCCTTCTAATATTCTCCTTACATATATGCTGATTTGCTTGCTAGTATCTCAAAAGCTTTAGGGATGGTGTCCATTATTTTCATCCTGCTTTCTGTGCTTCAGACTGGACAACATCATTGATCTATCTTTATTTGAGCTAGTGCTTTCCTCTGCTTATTCAAATTTGCTGTTGAGCCTCTACAGTGAAGTTTTCATTTTATTGTACTTTTCAAATTTAGAACTTCTCTTAAACTATGTCATTTCCAATCCTGTATGAATATTCTATGTTTGTTGAGGCATTGTTTTTGTATTTTTCTTTAGTTTTTAAACATGATTTCCTTTACTTCTCAGAAAACGTTTGAAATGAATGATTTATATTTGTTTTCCTAGAATGTTTAAGGCCTGTGCTCCTCTAGGGAAGTTGTATTCTTAATGACTCCTAGCATGCATCAGAAATGTGGGTTGCTATTTTTAGGGCTACTGCAGAACTGGAAAATTGGGAATGAGGCTAAAGCAAGTTAAAAGTAACAAGGCTCACTGCTTTTACTGGGATTCCACAGATTCGCTTAACGCATGCTTCCTGAATAGCTGAGGGACTTTGATTAAGAGTTCTGAGAAAAGTTGATTCTAACAGTTTTCACCAACTTTTCCACAGCTTTTTGTAGACTTTTTGGCAGTCTTCACTGTGCCATTGGTGTTGATTTCATCTTATAGATAAGTCAACAAAATACATAGTTGTCAAAAAATCATAGCACTTCTGGTATATGATTTCTGAGTTTCAAGTTCTGGATATTCCACTTGCTCTTGTAGTCCTTGGCAAATTACTTAAATTCTCTGGGTATAAATTTTCTTTTATAAACTGGGAATGTTAATATTTCCTCATAGGTTGGTTGTGATTAATAAGGTGAATTAGTATGTGAACAAGTCTCATGAGGATTCTTAGCCTAAAATACTCATTATCCAGTACTACTGCACACTGAAATCTCAGAACAATCCTGCATAGGTGACAGGTCAACTTCCAAGCTGAATTCGTAGAATTATCTATTGAACTCGCAGAGGTAATAAGTGACTCAACTCACCTAGTAGAGTTGTTACAGAGTGTAGTGAGAACATATATAAATCTTCAGCTTGTGCAAAAATAGATACTCTTTAAGGGGAATTGTGGCTCTCTTCTCCATAATGAGTGGATGATATAAACTTCCTTGAATACTTTTATTCAAAAAGTTTTAGGTGAATATGTGTATTTTGAATTCAAATATGGTTTATTCCCACAGAAGAGTTAAGGTGAGATTTTGATCAGAGTTTTGGCAAAACTCAAAGCCAAAGTTGACCACAATGGGTGGAAGAACATGGCTATGGATCCATAGGTCAGCACGGTTTGCCTCATCGGGAGGCTCAGCACATTTTGGTTTTTATTATGAGATCTGAAGATTTTTTCAGAGGAGAAGGAGGCAAATGAAAGCATAGTGAATAGGGTGAAAGCAGTTGATCAGGATCAGCTAAAAATGAAACAGGTGGCCTCCATAAATACCAGCTGTGCATGGTGGCTGGTTTTATTACCAGCTTATCATGTTGTCCAGGGCTCTTTTACCATAGTTTTCTTTATTCCTAACATTGTTGTAAATCTTCCTGTAAAATTGCTCTAATGCAGCAGAAAGGCTGTGAAATGAAATGGGAAACTTCAAGAATTAGTTGATTATAGTGGAATGAGAAGGAAGCTGAGCTTACCCAGACAGAAAATAAAGGAAAGCCACCAGGAGACTGTGGATTATCTCATTGCGTATTAGAATTTGTCCTCTCCGATTTGGTTGTGAGCAAGAAGAGATAGCATTTACAGTATGATTCCACCAGGTGGCACTATCAGAAGCATTTCATAAATAGGTCGTTTCTCTAATTTCTTAGAAGCTAATCAACTGGTTGTTTTTAAAGGTGGAAATAATATTTATTTTTGAAGGGTGATTATCATATCATCCTCTTTACTTTCATATTTGTGTGTGTTTTAAATAATCAAAGTCGCTTTTCCTAAGAGATTACACTTAGCTAGATTTTGTGAGGCACAAGTTTGAGCTAATCATCCTAGATTGTTACATGTTTTTATACCTTATGATTTATATTAGTATAATTTGTGTTTTATCCTCTGTAATTAGCCTGAATCTATACAAGCTTCTATATAAACTTTCTAAGTGTCTTATTGTTCTTGCCAAAATGTGAGAAGGATTATTAAACGGTTCCTGTCCAGTCATTCTGAAAGTTGGCTGCTGTCTCTGCCCCAAGTTAGTCCTTTCAGGCCCTGAAACCCTTGGGTAAGTTCTTGTAGGGGGATCCCCAGTATTCTTAAAACCATGCACTAATACAGATCCAAGAATTGGGTTCCAGGAAAGTGGGTCTTGGACAATTCTGCTTATATTATTCTCTTGTTACTTATTTTAAAATTATCACAGCATTTTAAAATATAATGTGTATAAAATGCTTACCATATAGTCTGGCACCTGCAAAGTTCTCGGTGAGTGTAGGAGAAGAAAAGATTTTTAAAAACTTGTATTTAACTCATATCTTTTCAGTAGAAGCACTAAAGAAACTTTTTGTCGGTATCAGCTTTATAACTTTTCTAAGAATCAGAAAAGAAGAGAAGATTCAGGTACTGAGATTGAGTGTTAGTTATTAATTCTTTGTACTGGATCTGGGCTTTGCCTTTAGCTATAGGATGGGCTGGTGTTTTTGACATTGATTTGGGCGAAGTACTTGGAGGTTGAACCCAGAATCTTTGTATTGAGCTATGTATCTAGCATTGTCTGTCTGTCTATCTATCTGTCTGTCTATTATCTATCTATCTATCTGTCTATCCAGGGTCTTGCTGAAGTGCTCAGACTGGGCTTGAACTTGTGTCCTTCCTACCTCAGCCTCCCAGAGTGCTGGAAGTACAGGCATATGACCACATCTGACTTACACTGAGTTTTTTTTTTTTTAAATAGTGTCCAGAATCCTCTGAGGTGAGAATAAGAGCCTGAATGTAGAGGGATTTGGCAACAAATACAGGCAGACCCTATTCCTGCTTCCCACTGAAAGGACAGACGCAGCCCAGTGAGGGCAGAACTCACTCTGCATGCGGGGCGGGAAAGTGCACTGGTAAATGAGCGGTGCCGGGCCGTCCTCATCTCACTGTCCCTTTATGTATAGTCGTGTCTGTAAAAAACACTAATGTATTCCAGTGGCGGTGATGGAGCTGAGAATGGAAGGGAGGTTATCGGTGAATAGCGAAGCACAGAAATTACTGTTTTATCAGAAAGGAGCTCTTGATGATTGTTTTCCTTGCAAGCCAGAGCTGACAGACCGTCTTTCCTGAGTTGTTTATCCTTCCTGTCAGGTGTTTGGTCCAGCAGGGAGCTGCCTAATGAGCTGGGGCTCTGTCTCATGAATCCTTCTCCGCTCCAGCGTGTGGTACGCGTGTCACCTTGGCGCATCCCAGCACGGGGTGGTGAGCCCTTTGTGCGGCCAGTGCTGCAGCTTCCAGGTCAACTTCCACAAGGCCAGCTGGGCGGCCCGGCAGGACTATCTTTAGGGCGCAGGCCCTGGAAACCAAAGCAAATGGCCTAAGTCTGATGGTGGAAAGGCGGATGTGGTGGATATATAAGCCTATGACATGGTTGTTTGTTATCATTATCAAGCATTAGGTACTATCCCTAATTCTGCAAGGGGCAGCACAGTAGGTTTGTTGAGGCCTGCATCACTGTGAATGTGTGGACAGTGCATTGTGCTGTGATGTTAGGACAGCTTGATGCCAGCAGGCAATAGGAATTTTCTGGCTCCTCCATGATCTTATGGTACCACTGTGACATACGCAGTCCCTAGTTGACTGACATGTTGTTAGATGGTACCTGACTGTATTTTCCAATCCCTGACTGGTAATATCAATATTCCAAGTGTCTCTGGGTCAGGGATATAGAGAAGTGACAATTTAGGAGATTGCTAAAATGAGAAGATAAAAATGGTACTAGTCAGATAAAATTCATCCACAGGGCCTCTGGTGTAGACTCCATCAGCACTGCTCACAGCATTCTGGAAACACTGCTCCCTCTGTTCTATATCATGTCATCCTCCTGATTCCACAGTGGAGGCATGGTCCCTGTTTTATTCGAGAGTTCTGTTTTTCATGGGAAGCAGATGGCATTCCCAGGCTCTCCTGGGATGTTTATAAGGACAGCAACTGGAAGTATCTGGACGCCTTGAGGTGAGCTGCAAAGGGGCAGGAAATCTCTCTTTGGAGGTCCTGCCCAAGCAAGGCTTTTCAAATGGGCAGTGCTGAGTGCTGGTTTGGGGTGTGTGTGTGTATGTGTGTGTGTCTGTGTGTGTATGCGTACATGTGTGTTTTGAGGGACACACACAGTTCATATCTATTGCTCTGAAAGGGGAAGAGAACAGGGATCATGCACCAGGTGTCTCCTGAGCCCACTGCGTCTGCCCTAAGGAAAGCAGTGTAAATGATCAGGTCAGTCTCACCCCGTCCCAGGCTTGGCTTGCTTGTGTCTCCTAGGACTGACTGTGTGGTGGCCTCCTGTTTTAGTCACTTGCCTCATCACTAGGACACAGTACTCAACACCCACAATTTAAAGGCGGAAAGGTTTGTTTTGGGTTACAGTTTGTAGAGGTTTTAGTTCATGATCAGCTGGCTACAAAGAGAAACAGAATGGTAGAGCGACATGGCATAGGAGAAACAGCTCTTGGCATGGCAAGCAGGGAATAGAGGGAGATCAAGGACAGAGGGAGAGAAATAAAACCTTCCAGGCCACACCCCCAGTGTCTCACGTCCTCCAACCAGTGTTCACCTCCCAAACCACATTTAGCTACTCTCATCAGGGGGACTAATCCACACTGATGAGCATCACACCCCATGATCCAGTCACCTCCCAAATTCCCACCTATGAGGACCTTAGGCTTTGGGGGTACCTCTCGACACCTAGATATAAACCCTAACACATCTGCAGTGGTCCTCTCTAATGTCCTGTGAGTGATACCCAGTTTGGGACCCAAGACCAATTATAAAACTATAAAGATTTTAACATTCAAGTAGGAGCAGGGGACAGATCCAGGTTTTGTGGAACCTTGACCTTGACCTTAAGAGGATCTTCTTTAAAGAAATGAATACAAAATTATAAGGTAGCGCAATGAGTAAGGAAAAAGAATATACATAATAGAATATAAGTAAAAAACCCACACACTTTTGAAGTGTACAAATACTTCAAACATCACAAATTGACAGTATTTTTATTTTCCATGTGGCGTACTCTGCAATACTTTTTTCTCAATCTTTAGGCTGCATTTCATTTGCAAGCAATTTTGTGGTATTGTTTTTGATAGATAGAATAGTAAAATAATTTAGTCTTTACTGTGGTTAATTAAACTTTTTTATATTGGTAATTTGAGAAGTCTCTTTTAACTCACCAAGCTGCTACGTTTAGGACACAGATAAAATCGCTGGCAATGTCAGGTAAATGGTTAGGATTATGCCCAAACAAGTTAAATTTCTTTCAACTGTCATCTGTGAGCAATGAGTTTGGAAGAATATCCCACACACCAGCTTCTGGCTCTACACATTTTTTCCTACACCAGTTATAGGCTCTGGTGTTGGGGACAGTGGCAAATGACCATATGAAGACATGATCTCTGACCTTGCATCTTGGTGTCAGGATGCTGAGTAACCCCAAATAGTGAGTGAAAATGCATCCCTGAAAGCCTTTCCTACACTGTGACATTATCAGTACCACAACTCCACAAGGAAGTCACTGAGAGCTGTAACATGTTCTAATGAAGTCAAACTGACTGCCTCCCCGACTCAACTTGCTCTTAGCTGGACAACAGAAGCATTCATGTGCCACTTGACACAACGAGAGATGTGATGTCACAGATGTTGGAGAAAAAGAAACAGAGGCTTAACTGATTGAAGTTAACATATGCCACTTTTGAAAACATGATAAACACACGGCCCTATGCATGTACAGTCAAGGTCCGAGGAGAGGCTTCCAGGAGTGAGATGTCCTGAGGCTTAAGTGTCACCAACCTCTTGGTAGCCCTGCTTCTGGGCTCAGGAAAGGGCCCCTGACACACTTGGTATCACGGATAAAAGGAATGAAGAGCGGGGCCTTTCGACTATTTCATTACTGGTCTGTAGTTTTCATTTCATATGATACAAAAGTAAATTTCATTCGTGTTCCAGCATGAAGATAAAACACATTCCTGCTTTTGCTAAGCCCTGAAATGTCATTTAACCAATACTCGTGACTTGTACTGGATGAGTACTTGGAATGGAATAGGAGGAGATATGCTTGTTTAAGAGAGGCCCTTGTTCACTGATCACTCATTTTATAAGTATAAAAGCCTGGTTGAAGGTGACAATTAATGACAGAGATGAAGTCCACAGCTGAAGTAAAGTAGCACACTGCCTTCATGTGCCCACCAGGGATTAAAATTGCATCCCAAATCAGTGTAAATTGATGCAAAGAATGAATAGAGGTTTAGAGACATTAGTGGTAAGTAGCTACCATACCCTGCAGGTTTACTGTAAAATGTTATGCTGAATCCTTTAAATGCACCTGCCTTTGTTAGTCATTACAGCTCTGTTCTGTAGTCTGTGAGAGACAGTTCTCTGAGCTGAAATATGGTACCATATTGCCAGAAAGGCCCCAGTTGGCCATGTTTGTCTTTGAGAAGGTTCTTCCCCAGTGACCTCAACTGAGATGGGCCACCCGAGTCCTGGATGGGTCATGAGGGGAGTGGGTTAGAAGACTGAGCTGGTGGGTGGAATGACCATAAGGCTTCCTAACCAGGAAGAGGAAATGGGGTTGTTGCCTACGAGGAGGTCTAAAGGAGGAGCCAGGTCAGAGCGTGCCCACCTAGAGGGGAAGGTGTAAACAGGAAGCACAGGCTTTGTGGATATGGGACCCTGTAGGCTAGAAAGTGTCCCATGGGCAGCACTGTCTACAACTTGGAAAAATGGCAGCTATTGGCAATCAGACCACCATAAATCAGGCGTATCCCTGCACTGGGGACAAGAGTAGGAGGTGGAGCTTCTGTGGTATTGGTTTCTTTTATCCTCTACCACATGGTATGTCAGACGAATAGAATGATAGGACTGACCTAGAGTGGTTATGAGGGTTCTATGAGCTATCAAGTTGGAGTATAAAAATAATAGTGCTTATACTAATTATACCCAGGGGTTATTTTGACTTTGCTAAGTGCTTTTACAAAAGACAACCTTGTTATTTATTATTGCTCAGCTCATCATTATCGTTGCTGTTGTTATTATTATCTGTATCTTTGGATTGTGTTAAGGTGGCATGAGATCGTTGGCACCCCCCACCTACTCACCTCCTCCACGTCCAGATGGCTGGATCTTCAGGTGTCTGCTGTCCAAGCCCCCAGGAAACCTGCAGGGCATGCAGCCCAGGGCGAGCCTCTGGAAACCTCTTTTCTAATAGGGGGTGGGCCACTGGGCTCAGGAAGTCCTTGTGGCTCAATGTTTCGGGAAGGCCAATGAAGGAAAAGGAAGGGTACAGAGGAAGGAAGTCCCCATTCATTGAGTACCTACTGTATGGCAGTGACTCTGAAGGAATTCAGTACTATATACATTTTCATGTTTATCAAAGCTGTAATTAGGGATTGCTATCTCCATACCAAAATGAGGAAAGAGAATGGATGCTTTGAGAAGCAGTTCGCTCACATGCAAAACTAGACCTGGGATCACACCCTGCATTCATGTGGATCTGAAGTCCATGTTTCTTCCCTTATGTCAGGAGCAGAGATGGCTGCTTATTCCACTGCAGGCTCATTTTACGCAAAATAATCATTGACTCAAATGAGAAAGTAAATTCTAAGTTCATTTGCCTTAAAAAACAAGTAGGGATTTTGAATGGAAGTGAACTAACCCTAACCCTATCTCTATCCCTACCCTTAACCCTAATCCTAACCCTAACCCTAACCCTAAACCTAAACCTAAACTTAAACCTAATTTGTTATCTTTTAATAGGATGTCTTTGAAGAAGCATTTTCTGGACTGTTCAGTGTCCAAGCATCTCTAAGGGTAGCGACACATATATAACATATATAAAATATATATCATATCATAAGCCTTTAAAAATCTACCATTTAACTGGTGATCTCATATTGGTTTGACATATGTCTCTTGTCACAAGCAGGTGCAGCACAAGAGAAAGGCAAATATCTGAGTCTAGAAAAAGATTATCACCATAAACAATCCTGGTTTTATATTTTAGAAGACCTGTATGCCCAGAAGGCATGAATGTATTTAGTACACAATGAAATTAGTAATAATGAGTATCACAGCTATGTGAACACCTTTGTCTCTTAATTTAGTTTTGTGCTAAGACCATTTTTAATAAAACCTTATTTTTTACAGAAAGCTTAACATTTTGATGATGAACAATGTAAACATATCACAATAATATGATTAGCTATATCTATTGGAGTGTGACTCACATGAGATTATAGAAACTATCAGGAATACCATTAATAAACAAAGGCTGGAATCAGATATTTCCAAGTAGCTGTTTTTTTATTTACCTAGGAAGTCCTGTCCAATAGTTTTTTCAAGCCCAAAGGGCCTCATTTTGTCTTAACAAATATTATATGACCTCTGAGAACCATATTATAACAATTGACACATTACTTTGACCAATGAAAGACTCTCAAGTTATTGTTTACAGACAATATGTACTGTATCTGTAAAACCAGTCTCAGCAGCAATTTGATCAGCTGGCAACTTGGGTGGAAATAGGTCCTTAACTCTAATGACATTTACCTGTAAACCAATTTAAGTTATAGATATATGTTTTAAAAATCCAAAAAGGTTGGGCCAGAGATTGCCAGAGGTTTAGCTCAGTGGCATAAGTGCCTGCCTGGCAAGTGTGAGGTCCTGAGTTCAATCCCCGGTACAAAAAAAAAAAAAAAAAAAAAAAAAAAAAAAAAAAAAAAAAAAAAAAA
>RJWM01012513.1:0-56419 GCA_004363535.1 Dasyprocta punctata | reverse complement strand
AGAGAGACACGCGGAGCTGGAGTCCATAATGAGGAAATTTTCTTGATTGGAAAAAGCGAATCATTTTCCTAGATTGCAGCAGAGCTCCCAGTATCAGATCTTCCATGGGCCCTTAGTTCTAGGATGGCTGTGCCTATGCCAAGGGCCCCAATTCCTAACTTCAGAGTTTGCTGCAGATAAAGTTGTAACAAAGTTAATTACATGGTTATGAAGAGATAACAGAGCCACTCCAATGCAGTTTCTGGGCAATTACAATTGTTTCCAACAGAGTTACCATATTGCAGCCATGAAATAACATGTCATTTTGCAGTAATTATGTAATTAACTTGTCTCACCACTCTAGGTTGCACAACAATTAATTCACTCACAATGAGATAGACTCAAAATCAGGCGAGCAGGGTTTGAAAGCTCCCAGGAGCTGAGCTGACCTTCCAGGAAGACCCCAGACCCATTCTGGCCCCTCTAGCCCTCACTCCCCAGGGAGCTTCCCCAGCTAAACATGGCATGAAACACGCCAAGATCAGTTCATGGATCCAGTTATTGCTGTCTCACCACCTTTATCCAAGAAATGGGGGTGATCTGCTCCCCATGTCAACCATGAAGCTTAGATTGATACTGTCCACCCTGGATATCACGAGGTCCTGCAGAGGAAACCCCTCACCAGAAGGTCCTATATCAATCCATGCTTGGAGGAAGAGGCCACATAGGTTTTGCTTCAACAGGTGTGAGACCTTAGGAGGGTAGGATGGAGGAGGACAGCAGAGACCAAGCTCTCTCTAGCAGGGCAATTGAGGCAGGGCTAGAATGATTACCTGGGTCTGGGGATTATGCAGGAAAGGATTCACACTCTCAAGGGTGATGCAGTAAAAACCTGATCCTCTTCCTCGGCCATTGCTAGAAGAAACTTGTTTGAATGCTGGGCATTAATTGCCTTGGCCTGGTTTTCCCTGGGACTACAGCCCACCACAGATGACTAGTTACTCAGCTGCACACCAATCTCCTCTTCCCACAACCAGCCAGTGTGGCCCCAACTCCTAGCCTACCTTCTTTGATGGCATGGCAACAAAGATACCCCAGCAGGCTTCCTGGACCCCATCAAATATGGTACCTGCTTGTGTCCCCACCCCTTGGTCTGAAGCTGGATCACACAGTCTGCGTTTAGAGAGAAGCTTGATTCCAATCTTAATGCTGCTGTGGGACCCATCAAAAAACAGCGTATATGTCCTGTCTCCTGGTCCTGGTTCCAGAAACCTTGCCCCACATCCTGAGACATGCCACAGCTACAGGCAGAATCCACATGGTATTCCTACCTGGAGGATCTCATCTCTATAAAGAGACAGTTGCTCTCTCCTTTATTGCTGTCAGAGACTATTAAAGCTAAATATGACACTGAGTGATCCCTAGTACCACCTGTCTGTGAGGTTGGACTCAGGTAAGATGCTCTATACTGCAACTATTTGTCACCCCTGGAGGAAATGCCAGTGAGAGAATGCCATTAGTCTGGGAGTCGATATTCAGCTGTCTGCTGCCTCTAAAACTAGAATTACCTGAAAATGAATGAGTAAAGATGAGCTGATATAAAGATGGGTTGGTGCAGAAAAATACTTGATCAAGCCTGCTTTATCAAGAGAAAAGAATCAGATCAAGTATCTGTGTATGTGTGCGTGCATGTGCGTGTGTGTAACCTCATAAGCAAACCTCATCTCTACACTTAGGGAAAGACTTTTATATTGCTAAGAGTATCCCAGATCTTTTCAGACTCATGGTACCTTCAAAGTAGATTACTCTTGAGTTCCTTCCTTTTGGGGTCACTTTTGTCACCCAATAGCAACCATCCTACTAGTGGATTTACCCCAACTTAGCAGTATCTCTGTGCTCCTGCCACCTTGTTGATCTCCCCTAAAACCCCATATCTCTAACGTTGACAAACTCTTCCCTCCTGACTGAGCCCAGTGCATGAATAGTAAGTTTCAAATTGAACTTTCCACTTTGTAAAAACTCCTTTTGTCACTGATATTCCCTCCTTGGAGCATGGGACATATTTTGAGCAGACTCCTTGTACCTGGATTTAACCCTCCAGGGGCTCAGGGGAGACCCAGGAAGGAGGAAGGCAGCTGCCCCTCAGAGCAGTCATCAGGGGTGCTGGACAGATGAAGGGCTTGACAACAATGCCCTGGACATGTTCAGGGAAGAGGCAACACTACAACTTGGGGGAGACTTAAAACCTCTTTCCAATGGCGTAGGGGTGGAAGAGGACAGATTTATATTTAAATAGTTTGGACTCTCCCAAGTAGTTTTTATTCTGGCACTAACCTTCTCCTTCACAAGAGCAGATGGAAACCCTCTGTGCTTCTGGGGCTCTCCCAAACACAAGTTTCTTCCTTTCTCCAGACCACAGGCTGAATACCTGCCCAAAGTCCCCAGTGACTGCTGCCTGGTCCCTGATACTCAGCTTCCATATACTCCCAGGTCAAATAGCCAGGTCCCCAGACTTCCACTAACCCTGGGATTTGCAGAACAAGTGACCTTTTCAGCTCTTGAGGAGTTCAAGTGCCCTTTGGCCACCTGTGGCACTTGGGTCGGGATTAGTACTTCCTCAGTTCCCAAGCTCTCTCTAGGATACAACCAGATTACAGAGATAAACCAGTCCAGAAGATCCAGCCTGTTAGTTACAGACTCTTACTTGCTGGGTCTGCTCTGTGAGCAGAGTGGGGGGCCCTACTGAGGGACCAGGGATACCTACAGCTTTTGCAAGTTCAATTTTGTCTCCAAGAGCCTGAGGATCTGGGTTCCTGAGGCAGTCCTAGGCCACATCTCTTGTACTAGTGGGTCTTCCTGGTGTACTTGAGGAACAACGAGGATCTCCCCATAGTAGGCCAAACAAAGACTTCTCAGATTTCCTCCAGGCTTTCTGCCCATCAGCCAGCATAGATACTGGGTGGGATCAGGGATCAGACCCAAAACACAGAAATGGAAAGTGGAGGGGAGGGAGAGATGAGAGAGAATATGGGGAAGGGGAGAAAAACAGGGAGACAGAGATGGGGGAGAGGAAGGAGGGAGAAAGGAGGGAGCAGGAGGGAGGGAGGGGGAGAGAGGGAGAGAGAGAGAGGAGCTGCACTTCCAGGACACCTCCTGAGCCCTCCTGGAGGAGGCCTGGCTCATCAGCAGCATCTGAACTCACTACGGTAGCTCTTCTGACACCTGAGTACTCTCTGGCAGAAGCACTGCAACCCAGACCAGAGGGCAGAATCCAACCCAAGCATAAAAATGTTGGCTTTCATAAATAAAAACATGCCTGGATCATGTAAGCCTCTCTGCATCTCTGTCTCCATTTTACAGTTGAAGAAACTGAGCCTCAAAGAGTTGTTCTAGTAGGTAATAGAATCTGAATTTGAACTTAGGCCCATCTGACTTCAAATTCCACACAGGTAACTCCCATGGGTAACTGCAGGTCCTAACAGACCATCTCAGTGGGTCTGGCCTGGCTTGGGTGGTGAGTGCTGGGTGCTGCCTAGGAGAAGCAGGGTAGGCAGCTAGTCCAGTCCCTGTGCTGGAAGTTTATCAGTGATGCAGAGATTCATGCACTACTAGCCATTCAGTCCAGAAGCCAGTCCATCGAGCAATCAGCACACAGGAAGCTGGTGCCTGCTGTATGCCAGGCATGGGACTGGGTACTGAGGATTAGAAACACAGGTGAATAAGTCCTTCAGGGGCCCTTGCATTTATAGTCCAGTGGGGGAGGCAGACAATAAGCAAACACATAGATAATAACAAGCTAAAGACTGCCAAGTGAAAGAGTGGCTGCAAGAAAGCCTATTAAGATATAGTGAGTAGGGACAATTTTGCTTGTCCACCCTTAGGGACCATCTCATCCAATTGTCCTTGCTTTGGGAAAATTGAGACCCAGAGAGAAAGTTGTGGCCACAATGGAGTCAGCTAGGTTGGGGACCTACTTCCTCAGCCCTCATCCTGGCCTAGGACTCTGCTTCCTGAATCCCATGTCTTGCGTTCCAGCCAAGGACACTGCTTGACTACACGGTGGGTAGAAGAGAAGGAAATGCCACTCGGCCCTCAGACCTACCCTGAGCTCCTCTCCCTTTGTTTTCCAGGTTAATAAGAAATATTATTCCTTAAAATGCTAAGAAACTGGATTTAGGTGCCTGGCTCCAGTCATAAGTTTTCCGGTCCCGTAATGCCACCAACTGGGGACACATTGGCTGGATCTATGGCTTCTGGAGATTCTGGTATGAATGTCCTGAACACTTGGAATTACTGAACAGAAGATACATCCAGAAATCAGGTTGCTCTGCAGACTCTGCATGACTAGTTTTCTAGGGAAAAAGACAATTTGCTATAAAAGCAGGAATCTGCAACGCCCAGAAGGCCCAGAGGACATTGGGAGATGGCAAAACCAGCCTCCTTTTCTTTGAGCCTTTGCTCCATTCAGCCGGGTTAGTTTGCTCTGGTGGGGGAGGAGCACTTAACTGAAACTCAGCCTCTGGGTTTCTGTGAACCTTCCTGGCTCGTGGGGTCCAGAGATGGCCTGAGGCTGCTGAGTTTCTACCTGCGCCTCACAGGCTGAGATGTGCGGGCTCCTGTCTGCTGCCAATGACTTACCCCATTAGGCGCCCCCTGGAGGAAGTGTGTGTTGCTGTCTCCTGTGCGTGCACATTCCTGGGCTTCTTTCACGCAAGGCTGTGGGTTTCTAAAACCCAGCTAAGGCCACAGTAGGATCTTCATGCCTGGTCTGGGAATGTGAGGCCACTGTATACTACTGCTAGCCTCTCTCTCCCAGCGTGTAGTGAAGCTGACTTTGCACACAGAGCTGGGGTGATCACTAGTTCCATGGGACTCAGGAGAACTTGGATCCCTTCCCCAAGTTCTCATTAGGCAGCTGCCCCTCACCTAGGACACAGCTAGCCTGAGGCCGTCTTTCCCTTCTCCTGCATCTGCCTGCTCATTTAGGGTCTATTCGGAAGTTAATCCCAGTGTTCATTAAGTGACCCTCTCCTCCTGCCCCTCTGCTTTCATTAGACAAGAGAGCTAATTACCGGCCCCTCTGAGGCCCTACTACAGGTCATTTAGAGCTGATGCAGCCCTTGAAATGATTTAAAAATCCCATTTTCTTGCAATGAAATGGGCTACCCTTCCCTCCTCATTAAGACTAATTACTCAACACTTGCCATCCATATAGAGCCCTGCTCTTGCCCTCCACCCAGCCCCACATCAGCAGGGAGTCCCCCACAGAATCTTCTTGGGTAGCAGTGAAGACTCTTCTCACTCTGGGCAAACATCCCAGCAAAGCCAGGAAGGCTGAGCATGGACGATTGGACAGGATGAGCTCAGATTGGAAGGCTGAATGGAGAGTTGTTTTGGCAGAGTGAAAGATCTGAATAATGGCAGGTACCTGTGCCTCTGAGGCCTTCGTGTCTGCCCAAATCCAAAACTTGAACATGCTATATACAAGGTAAAACTGTGAAGGACTGCAGGGCTCCATGGAACTCTCCATGGTTCTGTAGTTTCCTGGACAGCGCCCTTTTGGCTTCTCAACGGATGCGTAAAGTGAAAGAGCTGGAGGAAAGCACCTCCTGGCGTTGTGAAGTGCCCTTCCACTGGAAAACAGGAGCTCACTACCTCCAGAGGCAGTTCAGCTCTATAAAGGGAGGCCACTCCCAGGTGCCTCTGTCTCTGCAAAATGATGCTAACACTGTCTCTTATTTTGACACTTGTCTTCTTTCCCTCTATCCTCTGCAGAAGTGGAAGAAAAAAAAAAACTGGAATCAGAAAAGTGGAAAAACCACATCAAAATGTGCATTCTTAATTTCAGCCTTATTATCATCACTTGCCTCATTGCTGAGATAGTACCTGACGCTCTCAAGTTAAAGGAGAAGAGGCTTTTGGCTCGTGTTTCAGACATTTCAGTCCTTGCATGGTCTGCAGCATGGCAGAAAGGCCTGGGTGAAGGAAAGCTACTCACATTGTGGCAGTCAGGATGTGGAGAGTGAAAGGAGGAACTGGGAAGGGAGAGACACCCAGTGACACACCTCTCTGGACCAGACCCCACCTCTTAGCATCACGTTTAGCTCTAGCACCCCCATAATTCAATCACCTTCCAAAAAGCCCCTCTTCTGAGTGAATGAGACTCTTGTGGGATATCGAGGTATAAACCATAATAAGCCTATATATATGTTTATTTCATAACTTTCTTTTACTTAAAGCCTCTCAGACTCTGGACTCCACTGGGCTCTGTTTTGCTTGTGTTTGCTGAGGATTGTGATACGTAATTCGTAAGATCCCTCCCCTTTCTACGTTCTGGAAGCCCATCAGTCCCCTTCCAAGGGACTTGTGGTATGAGCTGACCTTAAATGTTTCTTCCCAGCTCTGTCAGCAGCATAAGCCAGCCAATATTTACTTTGGTTTGGTAACATTGTTACCAAGTTACTTTGTAAACTGCTAACTGAGCTCTGTTGAAGGGGTATATAAGGGGGAAAGTATCATAACTTGTTTTGTTGGAAACCTCAAGGCCTTCCCAAATCTCTGGATCAAGCAAGGATCAGACACTATCTTCCACCACTAGTTTTGTCTCTGGTTACTCTCAATACCAGTAGCACTTTGAAGTCTGAGGTACTATCTTCTAACTCCCTTTCCTCTTCCCTAATAATCCTATATATCTGATTTTGCTTTCTGATATTTGGAAGTGTTTAGGTAAGGAAAAAACCGCATGTGGAGGAAGGGGCACCAACTCCACAGTCCCCCAAATGAATGTACATTTTGAGCTCCTGCTCTAATGTGGGGAGATCCAGATCCCCCTTATTCCTGTTCTCCATTTCAACTCTGAACACATTCTACTTCCCAGTGTTCCCTCTTCTGTCTCAAGAAGTCAAGATTAAAGACTTCTCTTGGTACCTGTAAAGACTCTGGCTAGCCTTTCTGCAAGAAGCAGCTTAGTGCTTGCCTCTTCTCAAGTGTCTTATGACACATAAGTTATCCTCACTTTAGAATTCTCACAACACAATTCCTATACATTTGCTCTCATGGTGTATTGCTTATATCAATAGCCTACAGTTAAGGTACCAAAAGGCAGGGGAGATGACCTCTATTATCTCCTGTGCACTGCCTACCTACAGTATGGTGCATTTTATTCCCTCATCTGTAACATGGAAAAGTAGCCCTGAGAGTGGTCAAGTGATCAAAATAGAAAAAAGTGAGGCTCATTTTATACATCCACCCATCTACCCATCCACCCCTCCATGCCTCCTCCCATCCACCTTTCTACCCATCCAAGATGTCCTGTGTGTCTAATGTAGTACGTGGCAAGGGAGATGCCTCAAGAAATATCGCAGAATGGAGGGGAACCAGGAGCTAGCCTGTTAAAAAATCATGATTCAATGTGACCTGTGTCATGTCAGAGCTATGAAAAGAGACTCCAGAAAAGATTGAAGATGACTAACAACCCAGGAAATGGAAAAGTTTGAGGAAAGGACACTTGAAGTGTCAAACGTAGGAAGATGAACACATCATCAGGCACTGGGTAAAGGAACCAAGGTGGGACAGAGCAGGGTTGGCTGAAGGATGGCCCAGCGCTCAGTGCACCTGCAACACAGAGCACTGAGGCCTTGGAGGAGGGATGCGATGCAAAGCTGCTGGTGGGAGCTCTCATGCCAGCAGAGGGAGAGAGGCCTTTATCCTTGAGGCCACAGGGAAATGTCAAAGCTTTGTATGTGGAACAAGGACGCGATCAGATCTACACTTTGAGAGACTGCTCTGGGGCGACATAAAGGGTGAATCAGAGGTAGCAGATGCTAGAGCTGGGGACAAGGCAGACACTGGGGGTGGGGACATGTGCAGCTTCTGTTGCCCAAGTGAGAAATGAGCTTTGCATGACTTGCTCTTTGTGAGCCCCTGCTGAAATTTTTGTTTTATATACAAAGGAAAGCATATGAGAGAACACTTGGGGATACAGAGGTCGAATGCTCTCATCCAACCGGAAGTCCCTATGCCTGCTTTTTCTTTTTTTGGAAAGCCCAGCCTCCCACATCTCCTCCCACAGCCTTTTATCCACCTTGCTCCTGGGGCATCTTCAACCACAGAGAAGAGAATGGCTAAAGGAAAAGTTTGCACTGGGAAAATAATCTATTATCATGTGAAATGAACGATGGTCATCCCCTCAGCACCTTCCCCCAACCAGGGAGTGTGAGACTCATTGAGAAATAAATTGAGAATGATGCTGGTATCCTAAAAATGGTTCAGATTGGGGCATGTTCTGTGAATGGAGGGTCCAACTGCAATAAAAACAAGATCAGAAATGAATCAAATACTTAGTACAATAGCTCCAGGTAATAATTACTGGAGAGAAATAAAAATCAGGTAACTAGAAGGAGTATGTATTCTTCTGGTGAGAATGAGCTTTGTGGCAGAGGTGAATTCCTAAAGGGTAAATCCAAGAGGATCAAGGCATCCATGGCTGAGAGGTTTACTTACAGCCACATCCTGAATGTCTTCCTTTTGCTCACAGTAACAAGAGAGCACCTGTCAAGATATCCTTCCATGAAAAGATATAAATCTGTATATATGTATATGTAAGATAACTGAAACGAACATACTGCTGAATGTATTAGTTATTGAGAAAGAACGCTTAATACTCATATGATTAGATCAATTTTACATGTCTATATCTGTTAGTGTAAACAACCATTTTGAAGATAATGATATGCAATATTGCAACCATTGTCAAGTTTCTATCATCCTGTTTTGTAAACCTATAATGTTACTGTTGTACATTTACTCTAGTCACTTGTTTGTCTCTTTTGCTTTTTGTCTTTCTTATATGTGTCTTTTTTCCTCTTAAATAAAAAAAGATATCCTTCCATGGATATTTGGGTCTCTTTAAACCTCCACTGCACACATGATCAGTCTAGGAAGGAAAGGATGTACCTAAAACTTCTTATTGGTCCAGGGTGAGAAAGTGTACAAATTGTTCTCATCAGTCCAGTGTGTGACTGGAGAAGAAGTGTTTCGTATTCCCATATATATGAATAAGGAAATATCTAACTCTGTTGTCAATGGTAGACATCTAAGGACCACAAAGGAAACCAGTCTTAGCATCAAAATGACACCAAAGAAAACAAAATGGAGGAATAGAAAAATCTGCCTCTGGTGGCATAATTAGAATGCCGACATCACATACTTGGGGCCTGCCCTACCTCAAAATGCCTTTATTATTTAGGTCCCTTCAAGTTAAGGGGTTTCTATTACCTGAAGTCAAAGCGTCTTTACTAAAATACCCTATAAAGATTTGTGCCCCTTGTTGTGGTATGACTTTCTGACTGAAAAAAGAAAACTTATGTCTTGGTCTTTCCAACTCCTTAGAGTGATTCAGGATGCTTAGTTGAAGGATTCTGATGCCCATACCATCATCTACTGCAGTTGAGCATGGTGGCACTCAGAGACAGAGGCAAGATCTCCTGCAGATTGAGGCTCTTGTTCTGCCTTTAGACATCACTGCCCAGAAAGAATTTCAGACCGTGGACAGCTCCCCAGACCTGAGAGTCCAAGGGCCATTTTTCAGATTTTCCTTGCTAGAGAACAGTATTAGACAACCATGTATTCAAACTCATCTGAGATCCAGAAAGGAGGGTAGGTCTTGGGCTGCAGGTGAAGAGTTGTTGCTCTCTTTATACTCAGTACAGCATTCATGCCCATGGACATTGGCATTTTTACCCTCCTTACCCTGTTGCTTGTGGAAGGAGCTATGCAGGTAGTAGCTGTGCAAGTAGTAGCTATGTAGGTAAGTCATGAGCATAGTGCCCCAAGATGCCAAATGGTAGGCAAAAGCAGGAAGCCACCTTTCTCAAGGACTGAGGTATCAGCCAAAAAAGGCTCTCAAAAGCAGGCTGTGAAGGTAGCATGTATAGTTCAGCCTGCCCTGGCTCTGAGGTATGGGCTGGCTGAAACTGCAGAAAGAAGCCATCACATCTGGCCATCCCCTGCCTTGGATGCTTGAGAGGGACTCAGACATCTCATGAAGGCCACTTTGATATCCAGCCATGCCCATGGCAAACTCCTTTCCTTGGAAACATTCTCTGTCCTTTCCTTGAGACATTTTCCTTACCTCTTCTTCTCTCTCTTGTCTTAAATCTGTTCCCCTTTAACCCTTTCTCCCTCCTCCTTCCATCTCTTCCTGCTTTCCAAGCCCTTTTTAGTTGAGAGATTTTCCTCAGTAAGACTGAGTCATCTGTAAATTGCTTGGATTAAGTAGAAAGCCTTGCTCAAGGCCTTTGCAGGCTCTAGCCTGAGTGGCCCAGGAAAGGACACAAGCGTTCTGAGATTTGGCTGCTTGCAGGTAATCTTACTTACAGGAGAAATGAGAGCCTATCTCTGTGATCAGGAGACTCCTCCATGTTCCCACCCACCTACCTGGAGCTCAAAACTACCCCATTGGTGAAGCAACAGGGGACATCCTACCCACTGTACACCAGCTTCCTCATATGCGAGTGAGTCTTACAGTTTTCGTCTGGAGGGACTCAATTGTCAGGGTTACCAGAGTGCCTTCAAGGAGCGTGATCTGCCACATATACAAGATATTTTTCAAGTTTCATATTTTATCTTCAAAGTTCACATGCTTTTTATTAGAGTATAACACAAGCAACTGTTCTCATCAAAATAGAGCTAGATAGATTTATAAAATGAGCATGTCTGTGTCACCAGCACCTAGAAAAAGAAAAGGAATATTGTCAGCATTAAGATGTATTGGTTGGCTTTTCTTTGGTGTGGCAAACCCCAGAGAAAGTCAATTTAAAGGAAGAAAAATTTATTTTGGCTCATGGTTTCAGAGGTTTCAGCCCATGGAAAGCTGGCTCAAAGGGACAAATACAAAGGAAGGGTATGGTGGGGGAAAGCTGTTCACCTCTATGCAGCCAGGAAGCAGAGAGTGGAAAAGAGCTGGAGAGGAAGGGACTGATATAGTCTCCAAGCTCACACACCATGACCTACTCCCTTCATCTAGAACCCACTCGTCTATTGCTTTTCAATAATGCCACCAAATTATGATCTCAACAATGGATTAATCCACTGATGAAATCAGAATCTTCATGACTCAGTCACTTCAAAAGCCAATTAACAACCAAGCAGTCAATACAATGAGCATTGAGGGGGGGCATGTTATATAACAACTATAACACCAGACCTCCCAGTCTTTCTACCTGGGCCACTGATGGCAAAACTTTTGGAGCTTTCAACGACACAAATAGCCTCTTGTGGCATCTGCACCATTGGTTTGCTGCCATTGCTGCAGGTACTATCCCCCCAAAGGAAACACCCTGCTTGCCAGTCCATTATGTATGCTTTTCACGATACATGTTTTAAGTTTCTTTCTACTTGAACTATTGTTTGGAGAAGGCCAGGTGCACCCTGTGACACTGACTAGCCAGCACAGCACTTCAGGTAGCAGAGTGCAGGCCCTCTCCTTGCTTAATATTTCCAAAAACTTCATGGAGTGAGGCTGAGTGGCTTTGGGAAGGTCTCTTTCTGACTCTGAGCCCTCACCTCTTTGTGAAATATGAAACTGGAGGAAACGTCCCCAGAAGATCCTTGCTGTGGCTGATAGCCCTTCAGGAGGCCTGCAGGAGGTGCTCTGCAGGTGCTGGAGGGTCACAGCTGTATCACATTAATAGAAGAGCAGACCTTGGTTGCTTAGCTGGAGGCCTCCTTTTTTTTTTTTTTTTTTTTTTGTACCAGGGATTGAACTCACAACCTTGCACTTACCAAACAGGTACTTACACCACTGAGCTAAATCTCCAGCTCCTTCTTTTACTAATGCCAGATGATGATCGTAGTTATCAGGTCAGTGGGGTCAGAGGTGGGATCTCAGGCAGTTTCTGGGGATATAGGAAAACCTATACCTTTAGCGCCTTGGGGAGAATCAAACCAATTTTTCTCTAAAGTACAGAGAATTGGAAAAAAGATAATCTTTGTGGCTCCTCCCACCCCCTAAAAACAGAATCTAAACCCTGGAGGGTAGGGATGTTGTGCAAACGTGTGGAAGAAGGGTTGCTAAGAACCTTTTTGGCAGCTCAGGCTGCATTAAATTGAGCAAGGTGATGGGGTGACTCAGCTCTCTCCTGGCCAAACTACCTTGAGGTTTTGGACTTCATTAAGGAGGAAGATCCTGACAGAGAAGGTGTCAGGTGAGGCACAGCTACAGTAGCTGAGTGTAGCCTTGGGACTGTGGTTCTTCAAGCTGTGGAGCAGAGTACTCAAAAGTGAGGGCTCTGGCATGTAGCACAATGGAGTTTAGCGTCTGGTGGGTGCTGTCACTTTCCTCAATGGCCTCGCATCTGTCACTTCATATGTCTGTTCCTCAAAATCCCCCCTACCACACAGGAACAGTAGGAAGACTAAGTGAGATGATGCATGAAAGATATCTAGTACAGTGTATGGTGCATAGTAGTTCCTTAGTTAATATTAGGTACTTTGATGAGGAAGATAATGATGATAATGACGATGATGGTGATGGTGATGATGAGCTGAATGGCATTATGGGGTGAGGGAGACTACATGGAAGTTAGAGGGAGGAACATGAAGACTATATAAGGATGATTCTTCTCCATATTCAAACTGCCTTAGGGGTAGTGAGCTTCCCATTGCTAGAGGTGTTCAAATACAGATCAAATTACCTATTCCCAAACCCTAAGAGCTACCATCAATTCTTAGCACCCTGTCCACAATTTTTTTTAATTGACAGAAAATGATCTGTATTTACTGTGTATGATATAATGTTTCAACCTACATACACATTGTGGAAGGGCTAATGAGCATATATGCATTACCTCGTACCATTCTCTTCACATAGCTTGCAGTTGGAAGGGATGTCCGTGATAGTTTGTCAGTCTGCCTGCTGGACTTCATTCCAGTTCAGAGGTAAGGGGAGGGGTAGACACAGTGGTCCCAGTTAGTGTCTGCAGAGAACAATTCAAGAACTCCATCCTGACTCCTCTCCCTGCTCAGAAAACCTCTCAGAATGTGTCTTTCTGAGCAAAGACAGTAGGATAGGGACAGGAAGGGGCAGGAAGAGGTGGCTTAATAAAAAATCCCAATAAAGCTCTGCAGCCCCTGGTGGCCAGGGGCAGGTCCTGGGCACAAGCTTTCCTTGGACCCGCCCACAAGGGGGCCCTAACTAATATTCCTGGAGCCTCTGCCTGCTCCTGGCTTCATTATCCATATGGAAGGGGCAGAAAGGTCCAACGGGGCTCCCCATGCTGTCTGACAATATTGCCAAGTCGTCCCTGTCAGCCCCGCCCCAGCACAGATACCCCCCTACTCCAGACCCTCTGCAGAGAAATGGGCTTGATTCAATCAGCCATTTGCCTGTGGGACCATCTAGGTCAACTTATTATGGGCAGATGCCAGCTCCAAGGAGTCAGGCAATACTGGCGTGGAATTTAGAGCAAAGACTTATTAAAAAGAAGCAGAAAGGTGCTGGGATAGGGGTTCTGTCCCCCCAGAGCTGCCAGATACAAGGTGGGCTTCAGCAGGGAAGGTGGGGGTAGATTGGTGCAGAGCCCTGGGGAGTGCTTCCTGCTGTCATAGCTCCTCCTCTGGCAATTCAGAGCTGGCCTCCCTTCTCAGAGAACTCTGGTGGGACAAGCTCAGGCCTTGTTCCCTCCACCCGCCCCCTAATAGAAAGCACAATGCTTGAAGGAGTTAGGGCTGAAAATGCTAAGTCTGGCCAATTTGAAGACAGCCAGACAAAGGACTGGTGTGGGACCGCCTCGAGTGCCTCGGTCCTCAGCTGCCTACAAAAGGCAGGAAAAAGGAGTGTGGACTTTGCAGTTGAGCTTAAAAAACAAACCTGTGAAACAGAGACAGTCCGCCCTGCTCCCCCTCCTCCAGCATTAGCAGGAGGGGCTGAAAACATTTGTTCAGAGAGAGGGTGGGGGGAGAAAACTCTAAGTGCTTCTGCTTCCTTTTTTTTGCCAAATCATGCAGAAGATGCTGGCAGCTGCAAAGATTCAATTATGCACAATGCGAAAAATCATTTACAAAAATAATGGCACTCCAAAAAAATGGCCTCTCCAGAAATGGCGTGGAACAATAAATCCGTTAATTAGCTAATTAATATTCAATTGGGGTCAGTGGGCTTAATAGAACCTTTCTTGGAGACCCAAGAAATTCTAAACTGCCGCAAGGCGCCTGCCCACTGCCATTATCTCGGGTGAGCAGGCCCTTATCGGGCTGCCAGCTGTCCCCGAACAATGCGGGTCCTTATCAGCTGGGGCAGCAGCCCTGGCCGCTCACTCCGGCTGCCTCCGCCCAGAGGAGCATGCAGCCTCTTGGTAATTGATATATGGCGCAGCTTTGTTTGAGTCTGTTTGCTCTGCTGGTATTTAAGGCAGCGCGGGCCTCCTGATTGATTGCCATTGGCCAAGTTTCTGCTGTCAATGACAACCTGTCAATGAGGGACCAGCCAATAGCAACAGCAACATTCTTCATGCCCCAGCCATCTGGGTCAGGCCAGAGGCCCTCCATGTAGCCACACTTGCTACTGGATTGGGTCTGATTTTGTCAAACTCCTAGAGCAAGAAACTCAGTCATCATAGACTTCGGCATTTGGATGGGCAGCCAGCTTCCCCTGCCTTGCTTTGCTCTCAATTCAGTCTTTTTCTCAAGAAAATGAGACATTGGACCATACCTGTACTACTTGTGCTAGTCAGTTTTCCCATGCTAGATATAGTATCCAACCCCCGCAGTATAAAGGAGAAAAGGTTTAATTTGGCTCACAATTTCCAGGGGGTTTAGTCCATGGTTGACTGCCTCCAAAACAGAAATGGCATGGCAGTAGGACATAGCAGAGGAAATCTCTTCAACCTATGGTAGCTGGGAAGCAGAGAAAGAAAGGAGGAACCAGGGGTAAGAACATAACCTTCCATGTTGTGCCCTCAGTAATCTCCCTCTTTGAACTTCTTTGAACAAATGAGACTTTGGGGGACCTTTTAGATCTAAATCATAACACTACTATAAGTGTAATTCATGAACTTGGAGCATCCATCACCTGGGAGGCTGGTAGAAGAAATACCTCAGAATGCGAGCCTATGGGCCCAGGGCCCAGGAGTCTGTGTTGTATTCAGCTCTCTGGAAGACCCCTATGATAAAGTTTGAGAAGCAGTTGACAAGCTCAGTGTTCCCATCTCTGGCTGAGTCTTAGAATTCCCTGGTTGGGAGGGTGGTGAGGATTAATTATATATATTTCTGGGCCCTGCAGTAGTATAGGGTCATTTTTCCTGAGCCACAGAGTGTTTATCTTGAGCACAGGTGGGCACAAGGTACTTTGAAATGCTAAGATGGCCCACAAAGAGGTAGAGAAGCAGACTGCCATGGTTATGCCTGTGGGGATCCTATCTAGTGTGGAACAAGACCGCGTATGACCAACAGTGTAGGCAAACTCTGGCTAGACAGGGCCCCACCCCAAGATTCATTGAGAGACACAGTGTATTTTCCATAGAAATAATATTCTGCATTGGAAAGTGGAATCTCAGGCTGGTCCCCAGATACTGTGATACCCAAAGTAGAGCTGAGTCTCAGCAGCTCTCCTTTGCAGGAGAGTTCATGGATCAGGAGAGGAGAAGAAAGTAAATTCAGAGAAGAAGGTAAAGGGAATTTACTGTTTCTCTTACCAGGGCTCAAAGCACAAAGTCAGTCTTCAGCTGCTTTCCCAGTGGGCAGTGGTCCTATGTCCCTGGTATGTCCCATCTTCTCCCTTAACCTTACTGTCCTGTTCTTTCACCTTCCCAGGCCTGTCATCTCTGGGAGGTCTCAGAATCCAACAGCTCTGCCTTCTCCCTGCCTGTCCCTAACCTAGACCCACATGCCCAGAGCTGCAGGCTCTAGGGGACCAGCTTGGTCCTGTCTCAGCATGTGAATGAGCAAGCACAATCACAGAGACAGAAGGGCTGATAGAGCGATCTGGACTTGGAGGCAGCCTAGGACAAGGCGGGTAGCCCAGTGTGATTGCATACCACCTTCTCTCAAGCTGCTTCTTGGGACATCAAAAAGAAACAAGGAGGCCATGAGGTGAGGGGAAAACACCATGCATGACTCAGCTCAGATTCAGTGCCCTGATCTAGCACTGTGGGATGGTTATGGAGCTTGGTGAGAGGAATTCAGAGCCCACTCTTTCTAGAGCCAGGGCCAGATCCAAGGAGGTCTGAGTATCAACAGGTGACAAAACCTAGTCGTGGGGGTGTGGGGACCTGGGGCTTATGGAGTAAAGGTGGTCTAAGAAAAGGACAGCTCTAAGCTTAGAAAGATGACATGTGTTGTGCAGGTGACCCAGAGGAATCTTGATTCCTAAAATAATTAGAATAAATTATCAGTCCTGGTATCCACCACATGGGACACTGAGCAAGACCAGAAAGTGGGTCCAGTGCTTACTTCAGCAGCATATATACAGTGGAGGGTCTGGAGCTGCTGAATTTCTTTCCTATCTCCTAGTCTCATCCCAAAGATAGCTGGCCAGTCTGATCAATTCCTTTGTCTTTGATGTGACCAGCAGTGTTGCTCATTTCCCTTTAGAAACAGGGTCCTTCAGTGCCTCAGCTCCTGCATGGGAGAACTAACAGGCACTTCTAGAGCTGTTCCCCCCACTGCAGGAGAAGCTTAGCCACAAGCTCTGACTGGTGTGGCTGTCAGCAACCAGCAATCAGTGTGGGGAGGAGCACAGCTGATGCTCAGGGTCCAACCAAATGATCCTTTCTTCTGTGACTTTCCTGAGGTTCTTGGTGTGTCATAAAGCTGTTAAAGAATGTCAAAGACAAGTATCCATCAGCCATCGCTCAACTAGGTTCAATGACTGTCCTTTAATGTGTTAAATTCTAATGAGAAATATAACCTTCTGTTAAGTAAGCAAAGAACAGATTTGAGAAGCCATGGGTTAGCTCAAATCCTAATCTGACCTATCAAGTAAGCAATTAGCTTTGAAGTCGCCTAGGCACCAAAACAATTCCTTCTCTCCCAACCTGTGCTACATTAGTGACTTTAGTCCTCACAGGACGTCTGGATCCCTCACCAAGAAAGTCTTCTCCTTTGGACAACTTGGGTTTGCCCTATCTCACTGAATCTTGGAACTAGAAGCCAGAAATTTCTTGGCCCTGGGCTAGAGCCTTGATCCCAGTTCCTTTGGGAGTGAATTGTGATCTCAAGTCATGGTTACTGCCCTGCACAAGCTGGAACAAGGGCAAGAAATCCCAGTCTTCTTTTCGTGGGCCAGATCTGCTCTGTTGTGTTTCAGGAGGCTCCCACAGAGCTGTTGGTGGGAGAGAGTGAGGGGCAGTAACAGAACACAGCTTTGGAGAGAGGCACCAGAGGACTCAGAGACAGATTCAAGAAAAAGGCAGAGAGACCTCAAGAGGGCTGGCTGGCTTGTGAGTGGGAGGGAGAGATCCAATCATTGGGTTATCTGGGACTCTCCTTTGGCTGCCATAGAGACTTCCTATGCCAATGAGGACAGTTGCCAGGATGGGAGTGGTAGTAAGCTGGGTGGGACCCTGTAGGCTTTCCTGACTCCAAATCCCTACCCTGACCTTGAGTTGCTGGCTTTTTCTTGCACACAAAGTGGGCTCTTCCTTGAGCTTAGAGAGAACTGAGCTTGCCCCCAATTCTTTTTCTACTCATCCCCAAGACATCAGACTATTGGAGCCTTCAGACTACACCAATATCCACCCAGTTTTATGGATGAAGCAACAGAGGCTCAGGGCAATAATTGCCCAAGTTCATACTGTACACTTGGAGTCAGGAGATGGGCCACAACAATGCAGGGACAGTCACTCCTCTTTGACCTTCAACTCTGGGGCTACTGCTCCCCCGACCCACTTCCCTCACCCAACTGTCTTAGTTGCAAGGTGCCCAGGCCCTAGCTCCAGGGAAAAGAAAGTTTCTGCTAACCTGAAAACAAGCCACAGGAGCAGAAGCCCTGAGTGCGCCTGCGGAGTTTGGAGCTCCTTCAACTTCAGGACTAATTGCAGAGAGGCGGTGGGCGGGCTCTTGGCAAGCGATTAGCTGTCCCACTGCATGAATAATTTGCATAGAAAATGCTTTATTTTGGCAATCTATTAAAGGGCCCACAGTGCTGTGGCTTATCTCAGTCTCGCAGCAAGGGGAAGGCTTGGCTATCTCGTTAAGTTCTGTTGATGCATAACAATTTGAAATGGGCACAAGCTAGTATGACATTTAAAGATGCCTTCACTTAATTATATTACACAAACATGGGGTTGTTTATCCTTGGGAATAAAGTCTTTTTGAAGTCAAAGTTGGCATGTGCATAAAGGAGGGCATTTTAACTGATTTTTCAAGAGGGGGCCTCCTCACTTCAAACTTGGGGGGTTGCATTTCCTTAGGGCCTTGTAACACAGAGGCTTCTATGGCTGAGATGCAGACTTTTGAGATTGCTTCTTTAGTTCTTCTTTGGGGGTGGCCTACAGTTTGGCACTTAATACAGTATTGTGAATAAAAAAGCTTATTAGAGTAAGGAAAGGAGACTTGCTGTGTGACCTTGGTTGAGCCCTTCCCATTCTCTGAGTCTCCATGGCCTCCTGTGCAACATGTGGGGTGGGGCTTTCTGGGGCTAAGGCAATGCCTGGCACACCACAGAGTAGTTTTGCCACTCATCAGTTGATTCCATAAATAAAAACACAGCCTCCTTGATAAGAACTGAAGGGAATTCAGGGACCATTATGCTCTTTTTAAGGATTGGGCACAGGATGGAAGGGGGGATGAGGAAAAATAGCAAGGAGCTTAAAGCTACAGCAGGCATTGGTATGATTTTTTTTCCATCAACTCCAAAGGCCTTAGAAACTGCAGTGCTGGTAGCCTTGCCTCACTTCCCTAAATACTAGGAATTAGGTCCTGATGAGAGGAACTGCAAGGAGATCCCTAGAGGCACTGAGAAAACCCCCAGAGCCCCGAGAAGCCCGCCTTGCTCACCAGGTGTTCATGGAAAAGCCCATGGATCGCTATGCTTACTAACTTTACCTCTGGGTACAGGAGCAGAGGCCAGTGCTGCCGTGCAGGAGGAGCTCCGGACCCTGGGGTGCAGCAGACTTGACTTCTTCCAGGTGGAGCCTTCCATGTTTCCAGTGAGAGTGCTGCCTGCCTGGGTCACTCAACAGACGATTCAGTGAGAAGAAGGACTTTGTCCAGGGTGCTGGCTTCCAGACCCTGTGTTCTTCTGAATTCAAGCTTTCTGGAAAACTGATTCTCATCCTGTCTCAGCCTATCTTCCCCATAGGCCTGGGGAAGCTCAGAGGCTGTTAATACGCTCCTGCTTCTTCCTCTTCCTGACACGTAAATATATATGCATGTATGCATGTTGCAGGGTGTGTGCGTCATTAATAGATACATTATGTTATTAAGAACAGAGATAACTTTCATTCCATTATGATTTCTTACACAGAAAATTTTCCATTAAAATAACTGAAAAAAAGTGAGTTGGTTTTAATAGTTAACTTTGTATTTAAATGATGTAAGAGCACTCTAGATACGTCTTTAAGAAATGCCAACTCCTAGACACAGTTCAGTAGCTTCGTGGATGATCTCTACCTGTTGTCAATCACTGACACGAATCTCCCCCAGTCTTGAGTAAAATCAATCCACTGGATATGCTAATATATTAAGCAAGAGTGAAAACTTTCCTGTTGGTACTAGAAAGAGTTCCTGTCCAAATTGTAGCACTAGATTGTCAAGGTGGGAGAACTATCAGGCTTGCATCATCTAAATAATAGGAGGCAAAGAAAGGTACTACCTGCTGAGTAGCTTGTTCAGTACCAAGCACTAAGTATATTAAAGATTTTGGAATTTTAAACTATATGAGAGTGATATTTTTGTGGTTCAAGATGACTGAATGGTGGCAATTTCATATGGTTCAATCTAACATCATACCATACACTTATCATTGTTATTACTATTTGTACATTAAAAATTAGGAAAATGAGGCACAAAGAAATTAAATATTTTACCCAAATTACAGTGTGCATACAGTCAAGTGACATTATTTAAAGATTAAAAGCTCTAACTCCCTAAGCATTCATCCTCATACTTTACCTTTTACCAAAATGTTCTGTAAGTGTATGTATGTTTCGTTGAATATGGCTAAACTAAACTTGGTACATGTTATGTGCTCAGTTAATGCTCATTAAATAAATTGATGAGTAAAGAATAAATACAATGGTTCCAGTAGCTCCAATTTCAGAATAATATACAGGAACAGGCTGACTGGATAATGTTAAGCCATGGAACACTTGACCTATGACTCTTCACATCTTCTTGCAATCTGATCCATTATACCAGCTTAATTCCCAGAACCACAAATGAGGTAGATATATTTGGAGAATGGGGGTATCAAGGCGATAAATGCAGGGGTTACATAGCTGTCAAGGCAGTAGCCCAGGGTAGGGAGTCATTTAGAGGGGCAGAGGAGCAGAGGAGGAGAGTGAGCAGGACCATCTTGCCATGAGTCAGGGTTGTCAGGCTAAGAGAGGTAAAGTCTTCCTAGTCTGAATTTGTGCACAGAACCTCATCCAGTTTAGCTGAAAACAGACCATAAAATATCCATCAACACCAGAGAGTCTTCATGGCACATCTGTTACTTCCTGAACACTTGCAGTCTTTTCTCTTTGAGGTCTGTCCTCTGCTTCCAGGAAAATCTGCCCTCTCATGTCCACACACAACTTCTTATCTTCTCTGTACCTTGTCTTCTATCAGTGGCCAAGGGACTGAGGTTAGGGACCTCCAGCTGTGTGTGTGTGTGTGTGTGTGTGTGTGTGTGTGTGTGTTACGGTGAGCACTCCAGAAGGCATCCCGTGACCCAATTCGTGGTATGAATAAATGAGTTGGAATTTAATTATGTATTTTTCAATTTTTGGTCAGACATAACTAAAAAATTAAAAGTGTATAAGATGGCACATAGACATGCAACAATTATAGCTGCCCTACTGAATACATTCCAGTAGCAAGATGAGGCCTTGTGGGGAGTACTTAGGTCACTGGGGCTGTGCCAGTAACTATGGGAATTGTGGGACTCCAGCCACTTCCTCTGTATTTTCTCTCTTGTTTTCTCCTGGCTCATGATATAAGTAGCTATGCTCAGGTACATGTTCCTTGCCATTGCCATCCTGCACCCCTGCCAGAGGCCCAAATAAATAGGGTCCCCTGGTCATGGGCAGGAACCTCCAAAATTGCAAGCTAAATAAACCCTTTCTAAATTAATTACCTTGAGTATTTCATTATAGTGGCAGAAAACAGATGAATACAATTATCCCCCAGGGGACCTGAAGCCCCAAATGTGGTGACAGTCCCAAGCTCTCTCAATAAGTCAGTGATGAAGGGACCAGGACACTAGTGTTTAATTCCTAGTTTAGAATCCCTCCCATAAAAGCATACCATCTCCTGGGATGGAGTGGAGGGAGAAAAGAACTCTGGCTGTGCCATGATGGGTCTGGTGTGGTGCCAAATTGGTAGAACTCATCTGGCCACCAGGATCTGCTCAGAGAGCATAGACTTCATGAAACCAGGGCCCAAACAGCTTATTTAGGTGAAAGAAAGCAACAAGTGAGTAAATTATTTTCCATACAATTCTACTGTGCCCTGAATCACTTATTATTCATTTAAGAAATACTGACTGAGGTCCACCCATGTACCAAGAACTGCTCTGCTGGACTTCTGGATGTGGAAGACCTTCTGTCACCATCTCCAGCTTGACCCTGCTCCTTCCTCTCACTCTCAGTCTGGGTATCACAACTCAGAAAGAGATGGCAGAACCTTGGTACCACAGACAGCTCAGTGTGGGTGTGGAGGCGTAGGCAAGACCAGGAAAAGAGACCCCTTCCACCTCCTGTCTTCTCAGGAATATCTCCATTTCCTCCTGGAGAATCCAGGAAAACCTGATCTCAGTGTATCCATAAAGGGAATTGCTAATCTCTGTTTCCCACGCATTTAAATCAATGTGTAGCCCTAGCTCTTTGACATATGGCACTTGAAGGCCAAGCAAGGATACGTGGATATTCCAAGGCTGCTTAAAGAAATCACCTAGATGCACTCTCCCTTGTTCCTTCCTCATCTGCTTTTCTTGTGACACCAACTCTTATCCTACACCCTGATCTCTGATCTTCCCATTATCCTTTCGGACTTTGAGTTTATTTTGGGTGTTTCTGATGCGGGAACTGTAACTTATCCCCAAATGGGATCTGATTTAACTTTCCTTGTCTTGCTTTAGACAGATTCTCCCACACTGCACTCAGACTTCCACATCAGCCATGCAGCTATGCACCCCTGCAGGCTAAACCTAAATACAAATGATGTGGGTGTAATTTTGAAGTGGCTCACCTAGGAGAGGAAGGAAAAGCTTGAGTTTGATGACTATTTAAAGTCAGAGCTAGCAGTCAGGAGAGGCTGCAATTTGTTATTGACAGAGAAAGGAATCAAACGAGCTTCCATATGAAGGTTTCTATTTCTTAGAGTTTTTTTAAAAAAATAATAAGTGAAGTGGCAGGTAGTGCAGCAGGGGGTTAAAGAAGAATACATTCTGAAATAGTTTCTCTGCAAAGCAGAAGACAGATGCAAGGACCAGCAGAGGGATGAGCAGGTGGTGTTGGGGGCCTGGCAGAAAAAGTACCATAATTTGTAGCATTCTGGTTTGTGTAGTTGGGAAATTGTCCCTAGTGGCACTCATCTCCCTGTATATAGAACAGGAAAGATGGATGCTTGGATTGATCTAAGATTAGGAACTTACTAATAAGGCAGTGGGGAAACAGAAGTCAATAGAGTTGGGTGTGTTGACAAGACAGTGGTAAATATAATAGATCAGTGGAAGGATAACGAGGAACTAATGCCAGGAGAAGATTGAAAGACTTCCGGAAAAAGGAGGACTTGAGCTACTGCCAAGCACAATTAGGCCAAGAACAGTAGAAGCAGGCAAGAAAGAATGAATATTGAAATACACATGAGGCATTGGTCAGAGGAAATTAGGAAGGATAAGGTCTTATAAGGAAAGCAGTTTGGATGAGGACAAGGTCAAGGTTGTGCCTATAGACAAGTGCTGCCACGTAGTACAAGGACAAGAAATAGAAGTCATATTTATGTGGAGGAAGGAAGTTGAGAAACTGGGAGGTCAGGTTATTGATTGGACTCTCTCCAGAGATACCAGAGCCTCCTGATTCTCCCCCCATGCCAACTAAGAATGTGTTCTAAATTTCAGGGAGGAATTGGCAACTATACAAGCTCATGTTTGTGAGAGCAAAGTCTTAGTGAATAAGAAGCCCCATGCTCCCTCTCCTCACCCAGTTGAGCCTTCTTCTAAGAATATCAGATCTGAATAAAAAAACCAAGAAGCAGTCCCGTGTGTTTCTGCTCTCAAGAGTTCTCTTGAATTATTTATAGGTCCTCCTTCTAGTCACCTCCTTCTTGCCTACAATGGGACATCGTGGCCAAGTTGGTGGTGTGTGATAGATTGCAAAAATGACTGAAAGTTATTCTTTATTTTTCCTTTGACAATGTGACTTGGAATATATTCCATCAAAAATCCCCATCCCCACTTTTTTTGAGATAGTCTTGTTATGTAGATCAGGCAGGCCTCAAACTGACGATCCTCCTGTCTCAACTTCACTGGTGCTGGAATTACAGGCATGTGCCACCATGCCCAACAAAGAGTTTTTCTTATCTTTTGAATCTGAGGTGGATATTGTGACTCAGCCAAGATAATATAGCAAAAGAGAGATATTGTGCAAATTCCAAGCCTACACCAAAGGAGGCTTTGTATGCTTCTTGTTTACTTTGAACCTTGACAAGCTGTGTATGCAAGTCCAGACTAGCTTGCTAATTAATGATAGACATGTAGCCTAGATGCCCCTGCACCCCCAACTAACATCCAGCCAACTTCCAGTGTCAGAACTATGAGCCAGTGAGTAACCCTATCCTGAATCATCCTGCTTTCAGGTGAGACCCACTGAAGAAGCTTAGCCTAGATCAATCAAACCAGACTCAAATTAGCATGGCCACCCAGCCAGTCCATGGACTCATGAGAAATAACAAATGATTTTTATGTTAAGCCACAAATTTGGGGGAAGGTTGGTTTGTTATGCACCAAACCTAGCAGATACAAAGTGGAATGGAGGTGAGGTAAAAGATGCACTGTCCTAAATAACAAAAAGATGATGTGTTAATCTATAGCTGGTGTATCTCAGGGCTACTCCTCTTCAGCAAAAGTCACCACTTTTTCCCTTTCTCTGGGTTGATTCAGCCTCACACAAAGCTGCATAACTTGTCAAGGGGCCGAGAATAGGATGTACTTCTGACTTGCCCCTCAGTCAGATTCCCTTGTGCAGGCCCAACTTGTACAACTGTAAACAGCCTTCTTGCACGCCATCAGACAGTCTGATATTGTCCTTCCCAGGTAGCAAGTGTTATGCTGTGCTATCTGCTAACACAGATAACTGAACAAGAAGCAGGAGATGGCAAGTCATATTCTTGCCTTTGGAAATCTGGGTTATAAAACAAGAAAACCATAAATTGTAACAGAACTAGAAGATAAAAAAGATGTATCTAGAAAGGTTTTACAGTAGAGTATGGAGTCATGAATCCTGAAGGACCAGGGAGGGTTATGGCAGTTGGGAAGTCAAGAGTAAAAAGGAGCTAGAACCACAGAAAACACATGGAGTATAGTGAATAAACACTGATAAGTGGTAGAGAAAAATCAGACAAGCAGGGAATGGTTCAACCCAGTTAATGACTGAGCTCTGCTGCAACAAGTGTGAGCACCTGCAATGCGGCCTTCTAGTCACTAGGGATCTGGAAACAACTTTCACCCAGGCTCTTGGAATCCTGCCCAATTAGAGTCCTGTCCTTGAGTTTCTGAAGGTTGATTCTATGTTTTTGTACCACCCTTACTTGGGTTGATCTTGACAGTGTTCTTGCCTTGCAGTAGGACCTGAGGAAGTAGCTTGTTCTCCAAGACTCCAGGGGTCACAGATGCAGAAGCAGACAAACACCATCACTGCCCTTCTGTAAGTTCCCCATGTCCTTCCCAAGTCTTGGCAGTACAGACCTGGGAGAAATGACTGCCAGGGTCATCAGGTTGTGGGGCTGCAGGACAAAGGGAAATGTGCCATCAGGTAACAGCTATAGTACCAGCATCCAAACAGCATGATCAACCCTGGTCCTGCCCATAATGCTTCTCTCCCTCCTACCAACCCTGAAAAATACTCTTCTAATATCCAGTGGATCCTCACATTTGGGAAGCCACCATCCCCTGTGAAGGTTTTGCTCCCACATCAAGAATTATACTCTATGCTTTCAGCGCCTGCTAAGCTCTTCTTTTAGGACCCAGTCATCCCAGAGCAGAAAGACCCTGCAGAGGTCAGCCTATCCCATTTGTAAGTGGGAAATCAGAGACTCAGAAAGGAAAGTACTCCAAGCCATAGTGGCTGGCCAAAGGTGAGAGTGGGAAGTGTGAGATTTGGAACCCTTATCTTCTGCCTCTTTCTTACTTGAAAATGTCTCCAACAAGTCAAGAGGGTCTATTAGGAGACTGCAGTTAGTGAACTATAGTGTTCATTGATTGGTTGACTCATTCATTCATTACTTTTTATTATTACTTATTTTTATTAGTGTATATTTGCCAACATGATGATCACATTCATTATATGGAATCAGTAGCTGTACATAAAATGTTTTAACTCTTTTTTCCCATTCCCCTCTCCTCCCTACAACCTTTTTTCCCTTTCCTACTTGCAAAAGCTTTATTTTCATATTTCCTTCCATTCTCTTTGCTCTTTATGCACCTGTTGAGTTTCTCACACAAGAGAAACAATGCAATATTTACACTTATGTTTTTGATTTATTCACTTAAAATTATGTTCTCAAGGTATATGTTTACATAAAAATGATTCAAGTTTATCCTTCTTTATGGCAGAGTGGTATTCCACCGTATGTAAATACCACATTTTCTTTATTCATTCATCTTTTGATGGGCATATGGGCTGTTTCTAAGTTTTAGCTATTATAAATTTTGCTGATATCAGCATGGATATGTGGATATCACTGTGGCATGATGCTTTTAACCCTTTCAGGAGGATACCTATGTGGGAAATGGCTGAGTCAAATGGAGCTTGTAGTTTTAGTTTTCTGAGGAATCTCCATATTGATTTCCCCATAGCGGTTGTACCAATTTGCACTCTCACTGTTATGGTTTATATCTAGATGTCCCCCCAAAGCCTCATGCAGCCATTGGCAGGAGGCCTTTCCAGAGGTGGCTGAGTCTAGAGTGTGTGATGCTGGGATTAATGGTGTGTGATCCGTTCACTGATTGGTTTAGCATTACCCTAATCTCAGTAGCCTGGTTAGAGTATAAAAGAGGTAGAAAGACGATGTTAGATTCAGTTTTTGCTTTTGCTGTTTTCCATTGCCATGAATGGTTGCCCTTCTGCCATGTGCCAGCCTGCCTTGGAGCCAGCCTATTATGGACTGAAAGCTCTGCAAATTGTGAGCTAAATAAACCTTTCCTCCTTGAACTTTGAGTGTTGGGTATTTTGTCTCAGCAACGATAAAAGTAGCTAAGACACTCACCAACAATGGAGAAGGGTTCCTTTTCCCCACAGTTTTGCCAGCATTTATTATTGATTGATTTCTTGATGATAGCCATTCTTCATGATGTGAGATGGAATTTCAGTGTTGTTTTAATTTTCATTTCTCAAATGGTAAGTGATGTTGAACATTTTTTCATATATTTGTTTGCTGTTTGTACTTCTTCATTTGAGAAGTATCTGTTCATTTTAAATGTCCATTTTTGGGTTAGATCTTTAAATCTGGGGAATCATTCAGTATTTTTTGAATCCTCGATGTATATCAAGCCCTGTACTTAACAAATTTTTACTCAACTAGTATTTTCTTAAACAATATAATACTTGACATTCTCTCTGAGCTAACCTAGCCCAAGCTCAGAGCCGGGAGATGAGAGCTAATGACAGAGCCAGGAGCCAGATATCACCAGATGCCAGTGTCTTCAGAGTCTGTCTTAGTTACTTTCCTCATTGTTGAGTCAAAATACCCAACACCCAGAGTTAAGGGAGGAAAGGTTTATTTAGCTTACAGTTTGTACAGATTTTAGTCTACAGCCTGCTGACTTCAAGAAAGGGTGGCATGACAGAGGGACATTGCATAGGAGAAACAGTTCATGGCAAACCAGGAAGCAGCAAGCAATAAAAAAGCAAGACTTTTATCTTATCCAAGCTGCCCATCCTTAGGGAGGGTAATCCTAGCATTGCACCATGAATCAATCCCAGTGTCACACACTTTTCAGCTACCTCTGAAAAGCCCCACATGTGACTACATGAGGCTTTGGAGGGGGCATCTAGACACAAGTCTAAACAGAGGTCCCTGGATATTGAGCAATGTGAGACACCAGCCATGATCAGCTTCCTTTCTTTAGATAGTCTATATCAGCCAATCTAACAAGAACAGTGAAGATTTTTATCTACTGAGGCTCACCTAACGCTCCCTCAACTTTCTGTGGTAAATACTATTAAAATTCTCATTTTTTAAAAGAGGAAACTGGAGCTCATGAAAGAAATTGTTTGCCCCATTACATAGATAGTAACTGGTAAAATGATGACTAGAAGCCATGCCTAACTTGACAGTGTTGGCTCTTTCTATGATACTACTGGGAACAAAAGACATTTGGAGGCTCCAGAGGAGCAGTTTATAGTAGCCATGCAGAAGACAATGAGATGCTAAGGTGTTTCTTCTTGGGTCAAGCTAACTGTAGTTGTGGTGACCCACACGCTATTTCTCTCCAGGTTCAGTATGTCTGAATCCCAGACTGGGAAGGGCCCCAGGATAAGTTGAATGGTCTGTTCCTGTGGGAACTCATGATTCAGGCTGGGCGGGTGGTAACCTAGGGTTTAGGGGGTGGAATAGTCCAGAAAAGTTGAGCTGTCTGATACTTTGGGCCCTGTTTGCATAAAGGGAATTTCACCTTAGGAAGGGGAGAAGCTCTGTGAGGCTGAACTTAGAGGATGGTGGGAATAGGCTCAGGGCCCATGTAACCCATCTTCAGTGCAGGATCCAGTACACAGAATGGAATGGACTTGGGAGAACTACCCAGAAAGAGCTCTAAACTAAGAGTTGAACACAATGTTACAGCCACACAGCTGACTACACAGGAATGGGCTTCCTTGGTGCAGAAGTGACCTGAAGACTGAAGTCAATCCAAATAATCCTCAAGACCCACGTGGAGCCTGAACATTGGGCAAGGCAGGGTGGGCTGAACAACTGGAAAGACAGAAGAGACTTGCCACTACTGGCCTCCATCTCTGCATTAGCTCCCCTTAGCAGCTGATGAGGGTGATGGGTGATCCTTTAGTAGGATAAATGATCCCTTATCTGATCTCCAAATCGTTGACAAGAAGGACAGTGGTTCTCTTCTTGTTCTCTAATCTGCAAAATCCTTAGGCAATCACAGGCACTGTTCCCTTGGATCCCATACACACACTGCCATCTGCTGGGAGGCTACAGGAGCGATCTAGAAGCTGCACTAAGTATAAGTCCAAACCAGAATTCATATCCCTAATTCTTAGGAAAGCTCCTCTCTCCTGCTAGTCCCAGCCAGAAGGTACCGGGTCTCCCCTCCTACAGGCCTGCTTCCTCTGACCTCTTTCACATCTGCCCAGGTATAAATCCCCCCCTCTTATTGGGTTCCTCTCTCTCAAATCCCCACCTTAGGTAGTTACTCCTGAGGGCAGATTTGATCCTAAGCCAAGAGGTACAGCCACAGAGCTGCAGCAGGAGGGCTCTGGGACACATGGGCCCTGGGGCAGGAAGTGATGCCTGTACCCTCTGTCACACATGAACCAGGGGAGGAAGGGTGCAGGGTCCAATCTGTTGGAGGATTGGAGAGGAGGTTACATGGATCCGTTGCCAACAGTCTGCCTAAAGGCTGCAGGCTCAGAGAAATAGGCCCATTCTAGAGCCTCTTGGAAGCCCGAAGGGAAAGAAGCAGTGTGCACCTGTTTGCACCCTCTGGGAACAAGTCAGGGCAGCCAGAGCTGCCTCACAGTGGATAAGAGAGGGAAAAGTTCTTTGAGATATCCCATTAGAACCTCCCATTTTATGGATGAGAAAGATGAAGCCAGAAATATTGGGCATCACACTGGTAAGAGGGACTATGAATGCACATTCCTGAAGGGTTGGTGGACACCTAGGTAAAATCCTTTGCTTGCAGATGAGGAAACCTGGAAACTAACAGGAAGAGTCAGGCTGATCTCCCCGGGGTGGCAACACTAGTGAGTTTTGTGATGTGATTTTTCTGTACACCAGACTGGATCAGTGTGACAAGAAGGACCTGGTGATGAGCTGCGGAGGTTCTGGGGTTGGGGAGCAGTGGGTGGGCATGGAGGCCACCCATCTTCTGATGAGAAGGAATGCGGAGGCAGCAGTCACCAGCTGCCCTGCTGTGCTGGGATGCTTCCACCATTTCCCTTGCTGCTCAGAGCAGGGCCGAGGTGGGAGGATTATTTATTTCTGTGCTTTTATTTACTCATCTTTTATTCATTACCATCCTGTCAGTGTATATTGTTTACATTATAAATCATATGCATTCCCACACTTCCTCTTAAAGAAAAAAACCCAAGAATACAGATTGTTCTGACGCTGTGAAAATGATAGTGGCAGCAGTGGCACTAAGTCTTCCATCTTCCTTTGGGTCTCCCAGTGGGCTGCAGAAAGCCCTGATTCTGCCAAACTGAAGGCTGAGGCCATCTAAATCCCCAGCACACATTCACTGCCGTGTGTACATCTGACTTTCAATAGGACACAAGAAGGAAGAAGAATGGGAGAGAGTAGGGTTTGGCAGAGAAACCCAAGGGTGGCCTTCCCCCACATTCTCTTCCTGATCTGAGCAGATAGGGCTGGGTCAGGACAGTAGCTGCCTGAAATCATCTGAGCTGTAGGAAAGGCTCAATGGAGCAAGGAACCAGAAAGACAGATTGCAGCCACTAAGACCATAGAACAGTGATGGTGAACCTTTTAGAGCATTCAATGATATAAATAGCTCACTGTGCCATATGTGTCATAGGTTTACCACTACTGCCATAGTAGAAGTAGCGTTGTGAACAGTAGCTGGAACCAAGAATTGATAACCTGGTGGGGCACAGTATTTGAACAGAAGGAAGTCAGGGACAAATGCAGAAGGCTCTGCATGGGACTGGCTGACAGTCACCATTAGGATTGTATAGATTGGCAGCAGTAGCACTAAGTCTTCCATCTTCCTTTGGGTCTCCCAGTTAAAAGTCCTGGCATTCAGATTAGACTAGGATTTCAGCAGCTGGGGTGAGCAGATACAACCTGCCACTGTGAGAATGAGCAAAGAGAAACTGTTATACATATCTCTAAAGGAGGGATAACCCAAAACATGATTTTATTGCTCATCAAAATCTTTGGATATATCTAAAGCTATACTCAGAGGAAGAGTTAGCCTCAAACATGTTGCTAGAAAAGGTAAGTAACTAATAACTAGCACCACATGCAGATTTCAAAATCATGGTGGCCTACCACAGTAAAGTTAATTCTTGCTCATGTTCCATGCCTGTCTCAGTCAGTAGGGATGCAGGCTGATGGAAGATTGTCTACCTGGTATCTGTATCATCTAGAACACAAGGCCTACAAGTCTATGGTAAAAAGGGAAGAAAGAAGAGGCAGGAAACACACTGTCTCTAAATTGTCTCAATATAGACCAAAGTACTCATCTCTTTCGCTCACAGTACACTGGCTGGAATCAGTCACATGATCAAAACCAAACTTCAAAGGACACAGTGATACATAGGAGGACAGTGCATATTGCATCCAGTGAGCCCTGCTCCAGCTGCACAGTAAACATCAGACTAGAAGCAATTAAAGAAATTGACTTGCAAGAAACTAAGGGAAATATCAAAATCATCTTTAGACAAGCAATGAGAAGAAATAATAAAAACAAATTCATTAATAACACTATTAACTGCCCAATTAACGGAAAGGTTAAAATAGTTAATATGAGCAAAAAAAAAAAGTGGAAAGGAAAAAATGCCCACTTATCTTTCTTTTGCATAGTTGCATCAGTTTCATAAGAGAAATAAGCCTCCAAAGACTACTGAAAGTATAACAAATACAAAATAATTACCATTTCAAAAAATATTGAAAGCAAGGCTATCAAGGAGGCTTTCTGCTACTTATTAGTTTAGCACCAATTTATTTCTGCTTTTTTGTTTTGGTCAGATAACATTGAGAAATTCAGTGAAAATGGCAATATATGATAAGTTCATCTTGCACATCTCAAGATAATCTTCAATTAACCTTTTTCAGAAGCTTCAAAGAGAACAGTAGAAAACTAGTTTTTCCCAATAAAACATCACTAGAATTATCTAACTGCCTGCATCTCATATCACAAATAAAGTGCCATAAATAAGGAACACAAAACTTATAATAACCTTTTATGAGTGCATTTATATAAAATCCAAATATATTCATAGAAAAATAGCCTTTATTCCAAAGCTTTATCTTTAAGGAGTCAAACTGACAATACTAGTTAACAAATCAGAGTACATTCAAATTTAACATATCCTGCATTGAAAAGTGTTTTAGTCTCAAAATATATTTGAAAATAAAAGCAAGAATATTGAGGGTACTGGGCATGATGGTCCTTGTAATCCCAGCACTCAGAAAGCCAAGGCAAGAGGATCACTGTGAGTTCAAGGCCAGCCTGGGTTACATAAGTGAGTTCAAGGCAAGCCTACACTACATAGCAAGACCCTGTCTGAAAAACAAAAACAAAACAAAGCCAAACAAACACTGAAGGAACTGTGCAGGGCCATAGTTTCTACAAAACACCACTAAAGAACCACTCAGTCACCTACAGCTTGATAAATTCCATCAAAGCCAAACATGAGTATGTGGGTGATCAATCATTCAGTGAGAACCTATTTCTACTTCATTGGCCCAATAGTGGTTTTCATTTGCTACGTAATATATATGTAAACTTATTTTCTTACAGTGAGCTTTTTTAAACCACTGTATCTGTGGAATCTAGACATTGTCATCTTTATTCATCGATCTAACAAATATTCATTGAAGTCTACTATGTTCCAGGCACCATTCTGGGCACTAAGAAGGTAAATATGACCAAAAGAGACAAAGGTCCCTGCCCTCATACAGCTTGTACTCTAAACAGCCAATCAGTGAAAGCAGTGAGCCTTGGGTGGTTTAGCTAAGTGCAATGAAAGAGAAGGGCAGAAGACTAGGGCATGGCAACATGGCTGGGGCAGCTGGGCACAGCCTACCAATTGCAGAGACTTGCTAACCACAGATGCAGGCAGCAGCTCCTAAGCCTGGTACCCGGTACCAATCTTCTGACATGAGATCAATCTGAGTTCTTTACCTAATACCAGTCTCTTAACACAAGATCAAGCAGGTTTTTGATGGAATGGTCTGGATCTAATGTCAGAAAGAAGATATAAAAGATGACAGCCATTGACTTTGCTGCCACTGCCCTTTTAATCTTGCCCCTCTTGTGTGCAGGACATATCTTCTTTTTTTCCTTCAGAACATTTCTCCTTGACTACTTCTTCTGTGCTTCTTTTTCTTCTTCTCTTTTGCCCTAAAATAAATGTTAAACTTTCACATTTGCCAATTGTTCCAACTAATTCACTAACTATTGCAACTAATCCTTCGTACGGGACAGTAAGATCCTGGAAAGTGCTGCTGGTCACTGCAGTGACAGTAACAAGAGCATAAATCAAGGTAGGAGAATGAGTGTTGTATTTTTCATCAGCTGGTCAGGGAAGGCTCACTGAAAAAGGTGATATTTGAGTGAAGATTTGCAGAAGGGGAAAGATCGAGTCATGCTGGTGTTCAGGGTCCGAGTATTCCGAGTAGAGAGCATAAGCACACCCAAAGCATGAATGAGAGCAAGGAGGTCCATGCAGCTGGAGCGGAAACACAGAGACTGTAAGAAGAGATGAGGGGATGTTTAAGAACTTCAGCCACTTGGGGACACTTAACCACATCAAAGCAGAATCTTTCCTGGCCCCTTTCCATTCAAGGATCTCTGACTTTCAGTGTGCTGGAGACAGCCTTGTCGCAAGTGCATTTTTTACCTGGACGCACTACAGCCTGCTCCTTTGCTTGTACCTGCTGCACCTTAGTCCCTCACTCACAGTTTTTAGTCACCTTGGCAGCCAGAATTGGAATTACCACTCATTCAATGCCACTATCACCACGTTAGCCTCATAGGAGGGGAAAGAGGGAGCAGTTCTCTCCCTGATTCTTAAGGACTGTGAGATGTCACCACAGGTTTTTCTAGAGGCTTGAAGAAAACAAAAGGGGAAAACAGTGCAGGAGGAAAATTTGGCTCTCACCCTGCTGAAACCATAGCCCAGTAGCCATCTCCTGCACAAGGAGTTCTTTCCCCACTACTAGGCCTAGCTCTACCATAAATCACAGGCCTTCAGTGCTGCCCTCTCTTTCCAGTCCCCAGGCTATCAAAGTCCTGTCTCTGGGTCATCAAAGGGGGAACTCTAAATTTTATTTTTTAATTAATTAATCATTTAGTTTGTGGTAACGGGGATTGAACCCAGGGCCTGTGCATTCAACTACATCCCTACCCCATCCTTTTCTAAAAGTTTTTAAAAAGTTTTTATTTTGAGGCAGGTCCTTGCTAAGTTACTAAGTTGCCTATGCTAGGGTCAAGTTTGTGATCTTCCTGCCTCAGCCTTCCATGGTGCTGGGATTATAGGCATGTGCCATCATACCCAACTAGTCCTAAACTTTACAACATGAAAATCTTTCATTAAAGAAAAATGCTACTTTTATTTATTCTGAAAATCCCTTTCATCCTCATTGCTTCAACCCCCATTCAATCCAGATGTGCCTATGGGCCTGGCCTGTGCCTGACCAGAAGTTTTATGGAAGCATTTCCCCTCTGCCTAGATAAGTCTTCCACCATCCCCAGAACACAAAAGCATCTGCTGGCAGCTCTTCTCAAAATGTCAACACTATGGTGTTTGATGCAGTGAAAAACTATGACGTATTATGAAAAACACAAACCAGGGCTTCCTTCTTCACTGTGCACTGGACTTCCTGGACTGGGAACTGCTGACAGAGCAGCCGGTGTGCATTCAGCCAGGTAGGGCCTTTTTAACGTGCTTTAATTTCTTTTCAAATCAGAAGGATAAATGAATTTTAAGTCCAATAATGTCTAAATATAATAGTGACACTTACCTTTATACTATTTAGTATTCTCATTGCTATGGCAAAATATCTGACACTCCCAACTTAGAGGAGGAGCAGTTTGTTTTGGCTCACAGTTTCAGGGATTTCCATCCCTGGTCAGCTGGTTTCAAGGCAGAAACATCATGGCAGAAGAGCCTGGCAGCGCAAAGCTGCTCACTTCATGGCGGTTGGGAAGCAGAGTACAAAGGAAGAGCCAGAGACAAAGGAACCAGGAACCATACATAGTTCCCAAGGTCACATCCCATGATCCACTTCCTCCAACTTGTCCTTATGTCTTACGAGACTGTTAAGCTATGAACTCATTAATGGGCAAACCCACTGATGAAATTAGGGCCCTCAGAATCTGATCACATCTCCAGGAGTCTCTTAATCGAGTCAGGTTGACAGTCAAGATTAACTGGTTAATGGTAAGTAAGATATATCAGACATGCAACTTTAAATATTGCATTGTTTCTCTTATATGAGAAACTCAAATTATAAATAAAGAGCAAAATAAAAGACAGCTAATAGGAAGTAGGGAAATAGAGCTTTCTCAAATGGGAAGGAGATCAAAAGAAGCGGGGAGAAGGGAACGGAGGAAAAGGATAAAAAAAAGGAATTAAAATATATTAGGTACATGTACCAACTCCACACAAGGAAGGTAAACATTATGTATTGCAAACATGTACTAATACATTAAAAAATGAAAAAAAAGGATTAACTGATACATTAATGAAGGCATGAAGTATAATCTAAATTTTTTTATGAAGGATAAAGCCCATGAAGGCAAAAGTGCCTAAAGACCAGGGCAGTCCTAGGAAGGTCCTAAAGCTAGCCAGAACCTGCCATGACTCAAACCCAACTGGGTCATTCATGCTGAGTAATTTGTCTCTGGATCTTGGTGACAAAATTAAGAGTACAACCAACATGACCTTTATGCAGTGTGGAAAAATATTTAATTTCCCATTTTAGTGATGAGTAAGATCATAGAGTTATAGTTATTACATAAATAACTGTAAGTGGGGGAGTAGGCAGATGGTCACCAAATCAAGTTATGAAAAAGACAAAGAGGAGCAGTTAGGTAGAATTAAACTGATTTGCTTTGTGGCTGTTTTCTAGGCTCTAGGTTTTTGATCCACAGTTCCTTCTGGAAGCAAGTCAGTCATTTAATAATAATATTCCCTTAACAATAGTACTAATATTTCATTGGAGGCAGACAGTACACAAAATGCCTTGGATGCAAACTCAGTTTTGCAAGAATCATGATGCTTTGGGGTGTGTATAGGATATGCTATGTACCCCCAAGTCCTCATACTTTTGATGGGGCTGAGTCTGATGCTTGTGATCAGTTTGTTGTCTCGCACCAGGATTAATGACGTGACTGCTACACCCGCCCAGGGGTGGAGCTGAGATACAGTATAAAGGAAGGCGGGTCTTCCTCTTGCTTGCTTCCCGGCTTCCGCCCTCCCTCTCGCCAGCGCAGATTGCGGGTTGCAGCTTGCAGCCGCCATGAACTGTAGCCCCATCATCCCATGCTGCCTTGGAGCCCACTTTTTGGACTGAAACTCCCGAGAAACTGTAAGAATAAACCTTTCCTTCCCTAACTTTGGGCATCAGGTATTTTGTTTTGGCAACGAGCAATAAGTAACCAAGACAGGGTGCAAGAGATAAACATCCAATTCAAGCAAGATAACACTTTGCAAAAGTCAAAAGGGAAGAATGCATTGACTCCCATGACTGGGAAGGAAACAGAGCAGTGTAGAGAAGCAGGCTGAGCAGGAGCAAGGAGAGTATTAGGAGTGGAACCAGGATTCAACACCACTACATTTACTCTCCATTCAATTCAAGAAGACTGGCTTTACCCTCTCCCTCCTTAGACAAGCCTACTCTACCTGGTGGAGAGAACAGTTGCCTGGAAATCCCAACTTTGCATCTGCCTTAGCTGGGGCTCTCTCCAAAGGAGACACAGACAAGTGGTCAGGTGGCCCTGCTTTGTTCAGCAGGCAAGGCCAAACAGTGAGGGAAGTCAGCTGAGGAAGGGGAGAAAGCTAAAATAACTGTATGAAGCCGTGCACCACGGTAGGGACTACTAAATCTCAATCTTGCTGGTATGCCTGGGAAAGGATGTGTGGATTACCTCTCAGAATTTTTCCCTGAAGAATGGGTTTACTGAGAATTTATCTGCCAACTCCCCTCCTTCATTGTTTGAGAGTTGGTTCAAGGATAATAACCAGCTAGAGAAAGGCTGTATGTTACTGATACCCACTGTGGTCAGAAACTGTGCACAAGTAACTTCATGGGGAGGGCAAGATATGGGTGGAGCACCTATACCACACACTATGGTGACAACTCATCCCAGCACTATAGTTCCCAAAGTACCACAAAGCTGCTTCTCTTCCAGCTCCAGTTCCAGCAAGTCCAGCAAAGGACCTGGATCATCAGGCTTAGGTCACACGTCCACTATGGACCAATCACAGGTCCAGAGGCACAGAGGCTGCTTCCTAGGAAATGGGGCTGCTTCACCTATTAGAGAAAGTTCAGTTAGTCCTTTCTTCTACTCTTCCCAGTAACTAAAATCTATCTCCATCCCATCAGAATTATAAGAAAAACAAAGATTGGCCTTACTTTGCCCAGTAACCAGGGTACTGGCAGACACAAACCTGCCTGGTTCTCCAGTTTTCACCAACTGGATCCCCCTGCAGAAAGAAAACAGTCATTATCAAAAAACCAATTGTCATTATGCCTCTTTAGAAAAATTTTCATTAAAGATAAAGCAAATTTTAATTAGATTAAGTATCCAATTACTGTAATTACATTTTTTAAAAATTCAAATCATGAAGATGACCCCTTTTAAAAGGGTTACAGGAATAATTAGTGTATTCATATTAACCAAAATGTATTGGATAATATTTATACCCAGAAGACAAAGTACATTACACACATTTCACCTTTTGGGAGAGCTTGCAAATGTTTTGGCAGTGGCATGAATATTTATAGGCAAGAGTGTGCTTTAGCAAGATTATGTGAGGAAGCATTTAAATGCTCACCAATTTTTACCCAGGGGTAAAGTACACAGAAAATGTAGTGCAGAGATTATGGATATGCAAAGTATGACTTAAGCAAGGAATTTCTATCAGTTTGCTTAATTAATTGCTGCCAAAGACTATTTCTCCTTCTTCAAGACAGAAAGGCCCAACCTATCCAACTGTGACCTCTGTGCTCTGCATTCTCCAGGGACAGAGATCCACGAGGAGAGTTGGTAGGAGAGCAGTAAGGTCTTCCCACCTCGCCCATTCACCACCAGCAAGCCTTGGTCTTCACACTCCCAACTTTTGTTCATGTAGCCCCACCTGTGAAGAGCTTTAGGAAGTGGAATCTGGGTTTCTAGAGGTTTTGTCCACAAAAAGTTTTCATCTGCAAAACTACTTTCTCTTTTTTAGTTCCCATTTGCTTCCTTGAGACCTGCCTCTGAGCTGTAACTCCTGCTGCTGCTTCTGCCTCACACATGATTGGCTTGCAGGGTCCACCACACTTACAGGTTCAGTGGGAGGAAAGCAGCATTATTTCCATTCCACAGATGATGACGCTGGGGCTCCAGAGCTTGCAGTGACTCTCAGATCATGTCACAGAACAGTCTTCCTAAGGAAATTCTACTGCCACTGACCCCAGAACTGCATGACTCTGCTCGACCTGCTGGGAGGCTGCATTGTGACCACTGCCAAGGCCAGCAGCTTTGCATTTCTGCTGCCACTGACACCCATCCAAATAGGCAGGCTGGGTTTGCTGTTTCCTCGTGCAGTCACTTCCCCCACCAAAGTCAGGTGTGAATATGTCTGATTGGGGACAGTTATGTATCTGCATTCTACTGACTAGAGAAGCCAAGAAATATAGTTTGTTGGATCCTATGTTAATAATGTGTGATTCTTGATGTGGGTAACATCAAGAAAGGGTATTCAAATGGTTTTGGACATCCACAGGTATTCATCATATCCCCCTATCCCAGACCAATATTTTACCCCTCTTTTAAAGTGCACATCGAACACACCTTCTTCTGTACCATTTCCTGCATTCCTTCCTTATCCTCTTCATTCTAGACTTTGGACAAACGGGCCTTGCTACCCTGGCCTTCATGTTCTGGGTTCTTGGTTTCATTTGCCTGATAAGCACCCCCAATCTCATGCCTGTAGTAAGGTCTGCAACTCTATACAATAGGGCTGCCACCATTCCTTGTGGAATCTCCTTTAAGATTGACTTTAGAGCCAGAGTCACAGATTCCTTGAATCTCCTCTGAGATGGAAAAACCACAGCTACAGGAGGAATTAAATTTTTGGAAATTGCCAAAGTCTCTGGAATTGGGGTTTTCCAGAAAAACAGAACCAACTGGATGTGGATGTGTACACACACATCTATCTATATCTATCTATCTATCTATCTATCTATCTATCTATCTATCTATCTATAATTAGATGCTGGCAAGTCCAAACTCTGCAACAGGATAAAAACACAAGAAGAGTTGATGAGGTAGTAGTACAAATTGAAAGTTCAGTAAGTTACAGAATTTCTTTCTGCTCATGGAAGATCAGTCTGCTGTTCTATTCAGGCCCTCAACTGAAGAGCCACCCCATTATAAAGTTTAATCTGCTTTACTAAAATTTTAGATTTAAATATTAACTCATCTGAAAACAAGCTCACAGACACATTCAGATTAATATATGACTATATATTTGGGCACCAGAGCCTGGATAATTTGACCCATAAAATTGACCACCATGGTCACTTATGGGCCAAATTTAGTAGATAATGTAACATCACCTAAGGTAGGCAAAATCAGTTATGTTTTTAAATGAGGTCCTTTGGACTCCTCAAGGAAACTACTGTTGATTACTAGAGATGCTAATTCCAGTTGCTTAAAGCAGTGGCAGAATTAGTACATGTTTGTGAAACCAGAAAACTTGTGCTTTAGTAGACAGCTACTGTGAATCAGTTTTGTTCTCAAATGCCAAGAAAGAAGATGCTATCTATCCTCATGGGATGGGATCAAAGTGAAAAGCCCCCAACAAACTCATGAGAAACAGTATGTATAGCAATCCAGTGAAAGAAAGAGTCAGTATATGTTGGAGTTTGGGAGAGCTTCTATGGGGGTATTGGCCAAAGTTATGTATAAGGTGGATATGCAGAGATAACGGACTTTTGGAACATCACAGCCAAAGCCTACCAGATGTAAGGTTAGGGATTAAAAGATAGCCTACAAGGTCACAAGTCCAAGTAGGATCAAAACACATTGCCTCAACAAATGAATGCTCTGGCTGTCTCTTTCCCTTACTCCAACTTATCACTTACACTGACCCCAAGATGCATCATGTAACAGACCCTGTCCTTCCTTTGTGCTCTACATGCATAGACATCCTTCTTTTGTCCTTTATCCTTGGTTCCTGGTTCTATCAATAAAAAGTCACAGACATTTCAGTTTGGGGCTGTCTTTATGAAGCTCTTTCATGCTGAGGGGTCTTGGTTAAGGGCAGTCGCTCTGGGCCTTCTTGGAGTTTGAATTAGACACTGACTCTGAGTAATTACTCTACCTTTTCTCCATGCCACAGTTGTGAACAGCAACAAGCTTCATAGAAGTGATTCATATTTGTTTATGCCTTATATTTTAGGGAATATTGGCTGTGAAAGGGGAGGATGGGAGGAAATTGAGTAAATGAGCATCCTGGCAGAAGCATAAATGTGGCTCATGCTGGTTTATAGAGAAGAGGATGATTCAGATCAAGAGGATAAACTACATAGAGCTACTTGAGAGGGAGGCCAATGAACTGAAACTAAATATGATAGCCAAAGGGAGGCACCAAAGACTTTTTAAGAGCATCTAGGGCTCAAACTCCAGCCTGGTCAGGAGGAATGCATCACACTGAATACGACGGGGGAGCCCTTAAGCAGAGAGTTGTGAATCAGTTTTGTGCTCAACATGCCAAGGAAGAAGATGCTAACTGTCCTCACGGGTTGGAGTCTAGGTGAAAAGCCCCAACAAACTTTTCCATTTTCTTTCTTCTTGGGCTCCTCTCTCTTTCCACTTTTTTTTCTTCCCATATCCTTCCTCTTCTACCTTATTTTTATTTCTCAGTTTGAAATTCTTCCTCCTCCAAGTGTCTTAGGTGAGCTTGATATGATTCAGATAAGCGCCCTCCCAGCACACTGCACTACAGGAGTTAGAGGAACTTTAAGGGATGGGGCCTTGTTGGAAGTGTGTTCTTTGGTCCTACTGGGGCATCCTTGAGGGACTATTGAGACACAGTCCCCCCCGCTCCCTCTCTTTGCTTCTTGGCTTCCACGAGATGAACAGATTGTTCCAGAATAGCCTCCTTGTTATGTGGCAGTGTGGCAAACGTTTCTTCACTACAAGCCCAAAGGCAACTGAGCCAAGCAACTGAAACGTGAGCCAAAGTAAAACTTTTCTCTTTATAAATTCATTAACTCAAGGGCCGGGAGTTTGGCTCAGTGCCTTAAGCACCTGCCCTGGCAGGCGCGAGGCTGTGAGTTCAATCCCCGGTGCCGCAAAAAAAAAAAAAAAAAAAAATTCATTAACTCAGATATTTTATCACAGTTACAGAAAGGACTAATACAAAATTCTCCTCTGTTCTCCCACTTCTTCTATTTTCAGTCTCTCATGATGCACCTGTCTTCCAGGGAGACTTCATACAACTGGCAATTTAATCCAAGTTTATTCCATAATTATTTATAATTAAATATTCTAGAATTATGTTTTCCTCAACCCCTTCTCTGCCTATAAGAATTTGACAAGTGCCCTAATATTAAACAAGTTTTGACATTAGGGTTGATTTCATGAGCCCCAGCTTCCAATTCACAAAGATAAATGTTCCAAGGAATTTCCTCACGGGCTTTCAGAAGAGGAAGCAAGCAAGCAACACAGAAAGGGCTAACTGCTGTGTTGAAGACTTCCTCCTCATTACTGCTCCCTGTTGTGTTTAAGCTCCAAAGGGAGGCCTTTTGCCCAGCTGGAGTGATTTCTAGATAACTTTTGCTCACTTCCAAACCTTTAATACACTAAAAATAATCCTTTTCCCACTGCACTCTTTCTCAAACAATGGCCTGAAAACATTCTTTTACCAACAAGACTAGATAATGAGAAAAAAAAACTTCCTTGATTTGCCATCTCTGCATAACTTTTTAAATATGTACATAAACTAACTCCTATTTCCTCTCCTTTAAACTGATCTTTGCTACTGGTTGTTCAATGTCTTGCCCTCATGTCTGCTCCAGATCTGGGCTTCACTTTCACACTGGTCTCCCTTGTTCATATATTTTCCATCTCCTTTTTCCTGATCTTTTCCCTCTTAGTGTATATACATACTTGTCTCCTCCCTTAAGAAAGAACAACATTCCCTCAACCCTTAGACTTCCTCCAGTTGTCACTGTACCTCTAATCATTTCTTTCATGCAAATTTCACACAAAGCCAGTTGTGCTTGCTATTTCTACTTCCTTGTTATTTGCTCATTGTTCAGCCTATAGCTGTCAGAATTCTGATCTCAGTTCTCTAGTACTTTATTTGAAAAACTAAGCCCTTACTTTGAGGATAAGAGCTGAGTTTTTGAAGTGGTTTTGCATTATAGTATGCTCCTGGATCCAGGACACCATGAGTTACCTCTCAGGCAAGCCCTGCATCCAAGCTGCAAAAGCTCTCTTTGCTAAGGAAGTTGCTATCTCTTCCAGCCCCACACTCCAGGAGGCGGCAACAATGAATAAGATCCCAGCTAAATATTCCATGTTTTCACCTTTTTTCTAGGCCACTTCCAGGAATAATGTGATCATTAACTCTATTTACCTTGGCCACCATCTGAGGTTCATCCTCCTAGATCATCTATTTTCACAAGGTCACTCATCTCTATACTGCTGCACATATTTTACTCTGGTTTCATCTTTCACTCCTCTCTAACTTCTCAAACTTTCCACTTTGTTCTGCCTGCTGGAGTCAAGGAATGTCACCAGAAATCTTACATCCTCTACTTCTTTGTAGTTTCTTCTTAACCCTTTTGTTCTAATGGACATGGGGCTATTCCCTCCGACTCTGTTTCCTTTGCAGTTCTCCCTAAGTAAAAGCTATTTTTTTCTCCCATGGTTGAAGACCTGGAATGGAATAGATGTACAATTTATTCCTCCTCTGATGCTTCCAAATTGCTTCCTTGTCCCCTCTCCCTGCAAAAACACCTCACTACTCTTCAGAAGATTATGTCACTGACTGTTCATTATATCTGTGCCACCTTACAATCTCCCTGTAACTCTTCATTCATTCAAGGTTTTAACACCTTGATCATTGTCTTTATTTTCATCTCACTTCTGCTGTCATATGTGGGAACTTCAACATAGTATTTTAACCTAGATTTCCACCTTGGTCTGTTATTACTTTACATGAGCACTTTTACTAATGTCATCTTCTCCCATACTTTATTTATTTATGGGTTGATGACTTCCACATCTGTTTCTAGCCCAAATCTCTCTTCTGATCTCCAGACTCATATATGCAGCTGGATATTTCCATGCAGATGCTTCATGAAACTTCATATTCCAAATCTGAACCCATCATCTTCTCATAGATCTGATTCTTCTGTCCTCAAATACTGCTACATAGAATTAAAGTCCACACTGTCACCCAAGCCAGCAATTTGGAAGTCACACCTGATTCCTTTGCACTTATTAGTGTTCACATCCCATCAATCATCTCCTCCCTAACCTGCACCTGTTTTCCATGAGTCCAGAGTTTCTTTGATTCAACCTCTCCAGAGAACAAAACTGATAAAGGGAACAAGCTCTAGAGCAAGCATGGGTTCAAATCTTAGTTTCCAATTTATAATTTGTAGTTGCTGGAAAATTTCTTAAGCTTTTTGAACTTTACTTTTCCCTTCTGTAAAATAGGAATATAATAATACAGCTTCATGAAGTTGTTGGGAGAATCAATTGAAGTATGCTATACAAAATGCCTGGATTGGAGTAAGTGCTCAGTAACTTAGTGATGTTGATGATATCGATAATCATACCTAAATAATGCCAGTAGGGGCAATTTGGGGCAAGAGATTTTAAGGCTATTACCTGCTTCCTGACCTGACTTTCAGCCAGCCCTTCCTTATTCAGCCCCACTCCACATTCCTGAGTTTAAAGGAAAACAATCCCTCCAATTCCTAAGACTTCAGAGGTTCTTAGGTGTGCATTAGTTTGCTTCTTATATGCTTTCCTTCTGCAGTCACTCAGCTTTTTCCGCTCTGCACCTACATTGTCCAATATGGTAGTCAACAAGCCACAAGGGGCTACTAAGTCATTGACTGACTAGCGCAACACATTTTGCAGTGATGCTATTTTGGATGTATTGGTTGAAATAAAAATATTATTTTAAAAAACCTCGTCTATTTTTACTTTTTAAAAATATAGCTACAAAAATATTGTATTACATATGTAGTTGGTACTGTGTTTACTTGGACGTTGTTGCTGTGCGTCTTAATACAAATTTGACATTTCTCATCTGCCGTTACGTCTCCTACTATTCTCTTTAGTCTTGTAGCTTACATATTGTATTTCTTTATTTTCATTTTTGGGAGGCGTCTGGGGGGAAATAAAGCTAAATGCCTGAGCGGTGATGGCCAGTGGGGACAGACAAAGGCGGGTAACTGCCAGGTGTTTAGGCAGCAGGATGCACAGGACTCGGTGGGAGCGAGCAAGAAGGAGGAGTTTGTATTTTCCTTAAATGGAGCGCCGGTTACGGACACGGGTCATTTCCACGGAGCAGCAGACCATCTCCCAGACGCGGAGGTGGAGGCAGGGATTTCCGACGCTCCTTGTCCCTCGCGCGACGCCGTCTTCGTCTTCGTAGCCGTGTTCGGTCGTGAGCGCGCCCGCGCCGCGGTTCCGGTTCCGGTTCCGGTTCCGGGTCCTCGGAGGTTGGATCCGGCACCTGCGGCGGTGGTGGTGGCGGCTGAGCAGCTATGGCGTATTCCACAGTGCAGAGGGTGGCCCTGGCCTCAGGGCTTGTTCTGGCTGTGTCGCTGCTGCTGCCCAAAGCCTTCCTGTCCCGCGGGAAGCAGCCGCCGCCCCCGGCACCCGAAGGTAAGAGGAGGCCGGGACTACGGTGCTCGGGGGCTGCCGCCGGGTCCGGCCTTTGCCAGGCTCGCTGGACGGGGCGGGCGAGGCGGCGTCTGCGCGGTTCCTGGGCGTCGGAGCGGCCACCCAGCCCCACCTGTGTCGGGTCCCTCCGCGGGGCTTCCACAGGATTTTCTAGGACCGCGTATACGCATCGGCGGCGTCGTACATCCACTTGCTAGCAGCCCCCTCCATCTTCAAACACTCATCTCGTCCCCATCCGTTCATCTGAGTCAAAAGGGGTCCCCTTTTTAGAGTGTCAGGACGCCCCCCCCCTTTTTTTTTTGGTCTTGTTTTGTATGAAATAAACTCAACTGGAATTGGTATTGATCTTGACTCGCTGTGTAGTTTCAGCTTGCTGGGAACTCACTGCTTCGGGATATGTGTGTGCGCGTGGGCATGAGCGCCCTTCAAAATGTAACTTGAGGATTTTAGTAATCTAAGTTTCAGTTCCTAAGGTAAAGATGAACAAAACACTACATTGCCTCTGCTTAAATATTCATCGGTGAATCTTTTGCAGTTGACGTGATTGTGATATTTAAAAATCCATCCTTTCCACTGCTTTCAGGGTCCTTTGTTAATCATGGTCAAGGTATGGATGCTGAAGGCTGGGAAAAGGGACCAGAACAATTCCCTACAGGCCACAAAGTTCTGTCGGTCACTTTCTCCTCTAAATTATCCCCATAGCATTTTTGAGGCATGATTTTAGTTTCTAAACAACTGTTCAACCTGTTGATTGCTGGACAGCTCCTTTTGAACTGCAGTTCTTTTTCCTCTTGTGTATATTAGCTGTAGTTGGATCTTCCTAGATTATAAATACTATAAATGCAGAGTATCAAGCTCTAATGGTGGTGGGTAGATTTGAGTTGATAAAACTTATTCTTGTAAGACTGTCTGGAGGAGACTTCTTAAATAGAATTTAATGAACCTTATGCTTGTAAGATGGGAAGAGTCTTCTAAAATACTTTTGCATATTTGATCTTTTTCTTCCTTTTTTTCTGTTTGTCTTATTGCAGAATCCAAAAGGTTTTTGCTCGCTAATAACATTGTTTGCCTTGAGGAAGAATAAGTTCATGATGATCCTGAGCAGTGAAGATTCACCTAAAACTGTTTTTTACCGAGTTGAAGTCTCATTATGATGATGTAGCTTGAACAAGTACTGTTGAATAGGAATGTGAGAGATTCTTCTGAATGTTGTAGAGGGTATAGAGTGGAAAGTAGACATGGCTTCTACTCTTCAGAACCCAAGTGCTAGTATTGTATTCAGTGTTCTCAGCTTAAGATATTGGCATCGTTCTCTGTTCTCGAAGTGCTCTTCACTCAGCTTCTTTCTCTTCCAAGTTTCTGTTCACATTTAACCTCCTTACTTTCCCTGATAACCCCCCCTGTTGTTCCTGGTTCTATCATGTTTTATTTTCCTTGTTACAGGGATCATAAATGGGATAAAATTTTCTTAGTTGTTTACCTCTGTGTGTTCATGTGTGTGTGTCTCCACTTTCCAGAATGCAAGCTTCATGAGAGCAGAGACTTTGTCTTCCTTTTTTTACTGCTAGTACCTGGCATATAGTGGGCAGTCAACAAATACTTACAAATGAACAAATTGGAGATTATGAAGCTACTTGTATTGTAAATTTTCTTTTTATATTACAAGTTACCAAAGTGGTATACTTTAGGCAAGGAACTGCTTTGAATAGAGTAGTCCAATAATTGAAGTTTGCTAATTGAAATTCCTACCCTAGCACACTGACCTTTTTAAAAGCCATGAATCCTAATCGTTTTGGGGTTATGTAAAGTCTGATAAAGGCTGTACATTTTCTCTCTAGAAAAATGTAGGTACCATTTATACATATAACCCAAAATCTGAATATCAATTTAGAGAAATCACAGGATCCTGAAATCCCTGCTTTAAAGAAAGCAACAGCCCCATTTACTTGAAAGTTCTTAAAATTTATGTTATTACACTTCCATTTTGCCCACTGGGGTATGTTAAGCATGGTCCCCTTTCCACATGACAACTTTTAAGATAATTGTAACAAGTAATTATGTTGTATCCTGTCATGTTTGTAGTACACACAGTGTACCGACTGTGCATCCCGAGAAAAATGAACCAAATCGCTGCCTTACGGAGCCCACAGTTTAGCAGAAGAAAATAGACATGTCAGCAGATAAGTGCAGAGGATTACCAGTTGTAGATATTCAGATCTACATGGGAACAGTGGAGACACATACTTGTAGTGGTCAGTTTTATCAGTACACCAAAGCCCTCATAAAGGAGGAGGAGTGTCTTTTTTGTTTTGTTTTATTTCATAACAGTTTGTTTGGGATCTAATTCTCAAGATATACAATTTGCCTGTTTAAAGTGTATGAGTCAGTGACTTGCAGCCATTACCACAATCAGTTTTGGAACATTTAATCATCTCCCAAAGATACTCTACCTTTTAGCCAGTATCTTCCCAACTTCTCAATTCTCCAGCCTTAGAAAACCACAAATCTACCTTCTGTCTTGGTAGATTTGTCTTTGATCTTTTGTGACTGGTTTCTTCAACCTAGCATAACGAGTCCAGTGCTCATCCATGTTGTCGCATATATCAGGACTTCATTCTTTTTATGGCTGAATAACTGCTACTAATGTTTGTTTACATATTTATGTGGGTTTATATTGTCATTCCTCTTGGGTGTATTCATTTGGAAAATTTGAGCTTTTCAAGGTGACTGAAACAAAGAGTGAGATTTCTAGATTATATGGTTAACTGTATGCTTAGCCTTTAGGGGAACTGCTGTATGTTTTCCAAAGCAGCTTCCCCATTTTACATTCCCACAAACAATATATGAAGATTCCTATTTCTCAGCATCTTGCCCACGGTGGGAACCCAGATTGATTGACCTATCTACAACCATAACTACTGTGATTGGGTCATAACTACTATGATTGTCCCTGAGTAACCATGGTACCCTCTCCCTAATAGTTTCCAGACATACTATAAATAGACAAAACCATGAGAGTGGTGTCAGGAACTTTCTGAACACCTAACACCATCAGTATCAGGAATAAGCCTACTGTGTTTGATATTATCTTGAGATAAACCAAATACACTCCAGCTTGGGTGAAGTCACTTTTACCCTGACCACTGTATAAGCCCTCTCCATCTGACCCGGACCATGGGAACTCACTGGTCTTGCTACTGCCCTTGACCACACTTCTGTCATTAAGTTCCAAATAAATAATTATCTGTTCGGTCTTAGCTTTGTCTGCCTCCTCTTATATCGCATGAAACCTTACAACTGGTTTTCTTATACTGGGACCAGGTTTTTCCGGAAAAACATTTGTTATTGGTCTTTTTTGTGATAACCATCCTAATGAATATAAAGTAGTGTGCCATTATCATTTTATTTGTATTTCTCTGATGACTAATGACATTAAGCATCTTTTTTGTGTACTAGATACAATCAAAATATATGGTGAATGTTTGAATTAGAAAAGTTTAAAACATATTGCCATTAATCCCCCTCAAATACCCACCCTTGCTTTGAATATACTTAGCCTATGGTTCTTTTCACTTTCCGAAGTAGTTCTGGAAGTTCTCTTTTGTGAGTGTCTTTACAAGGTGTGGTTAAAAAATATGGTGAGTGCTGCTGCTGTGTGCCATCCAGTGGAAAGGCAGGCTCATAAAAATATCATGACGTGGTATGTCTTCATACACTTTATTCACCAGATCTAGTACCATGTGACTTCTGGCTCTTCCCCAAAGTTAAAATGATCATGAGAAATAAACATTTTGAGTTAATTCAGGATATTGAGGCAGCCATGACTGTGCAATTGAAGATATTTATGAAGAGGACTCCTAGAATTTTTTCAGAAAGTGGCAAGAATGATGGAATAAGTGTGTTCAAAGTTAGGGAGAATATTTTAAGGGAGATTAATAGCAGTGTGTCTTTTAATGTAATACATTTTTAAAAAATTAAGTACTGTGCTCTTCAATCACTCATTTTATTTGCTTTTTGTATGTATTTTGAGAGGCATTTCTGGAAGTCTTTTTTGTCCATTTAAAAATTGGGTTACTTGTCTGTTTATTGTTCTTTTGTGAATTCTTTGTATATTCTAGGTACTAGTCTGTTGTTTTTGATATACAGTAATTTTGAGATTTTTCTCCTCAGTGGATTGGCTTCTCTTTCTTTGAAGAAAAAACTTTTAAATTTTGATGAATTTTTATGTGTCTACTTCTTTCTTTTGTTGCTTCTGCTTGTAGTGTTGTATTTAAGACAAATACATCATTGTCAAATCCAGAATCATGAAGAATTACAGCTGTGTTTGCAAGTTTTATAGTTTATGCTCCTGCATTTAAATTTTTGAGCCTTTTAATTTTTGTATATGTTGTGAAGTAAGAGTTTATGTTGAATGAACTCATACAGTTGTTCCTGCACCATTTATTGAAAAGGCTATTCTTTTTCTTTTTTAAATAAATATTCTATTTGCTTTTAATTTTTACTATTTTTAATTAAATACTTTAAAAATACACCATTTCAAACATTATTCTAAAACTGTGTCCTGCATATACTGTATTTTTTATTTTAAAGAGAAAAAATAACAAAATTTCAAGTCATGATAATTAGAGGGTAAAAATGGTTGATACCTTGCATATTGTTATCTTTAAGTCAGTTACTCAGAGTACAAGATATCTGCATTTAATTTTCCAAACAATATTAGCACAAACCTTTCTTTTCAATGAACTAAGAGAAATTAGTGGTATAGCTACTTTATATATATATATATATTTTTTTTTTTCAGATTCTCATACTAGGGAGACAATACGATGTTTATACATGGAAGTCTAATTTATTTCACTTATGAGTATGGTATCTAGTTGCATCTGTTTACCTATAAACGTCTCAAGTTTATCCTTCTTTATGGCTGAGTAGTGCTCCATTGCATAAAAATACCACATCTTTTTTATCCATTCTTCAGTTGAAGAACATTCCAAGATCTAGCTATTACAAATTGTGCTGCTATAAACATGGGTACACATATATCGCTGTGGCACAATGTTTTTACTTCTTCAGGGAAAATACCCAGAAGGGGAATAGCTGAGTCAAATGGGACCTCCAATCCAAGGTTTTTGAGAAATCTCCACACTGATTTCCAGAGTGCTTTTACCAATCTACACTCCCACCAATGATGAAGAAGGGTTCCTTTTTCCCCACAGCCCCTACAGCATTTGTTATTGGTTGATTTCTTAATAATAGCCATTCTTTCCAGGGTGAGGTGGAATCTCAGTGTTACTTTAATTTGTATCTCTCAAATAACCAGTGATGTTGAACATTTTTTTCGTATGTTTATTTGCTGTTTGTATTTCTTCATCTGCCAAATGTGTATTCACCTTAGATGCCCATTTTTGGATTGGATCTTTAAATTTGGGAGGTCTGATTTTTTTGAGTTCTTTATATGTTGTTAATAGTAATCCTTTGTCTGAGGAAGAGCTGTGTCATTTATAATTTTCCTACTAGACTAAACAAGCATGCTGCAAAATCCTGGAAAGGTCCATCAGGTCCCTGATGAATGGAGGTCAGATCAAGGGATGTCTCACCCTTTGAGAGAAGTTCCCTCCACGCCCTTGTGGCAGCTATTTTATTCTGCTCATAGACTTGCAATTCAAAAATTAAGTTGATAATTTGTGGCAGTAAAGGCACTCTCTCGAATCAGATATCCTTTGCAATGACTTCCTTTATTGCTAACGATAAGGGAGAGAGAGAAAATGGCTGTACTGTCTGAGAAATAAAATTTTCACCCTGAAGTGCAACAAAACTTCTCCAAGCCTAAAAGGTAGAAATCTCCATTTGTGACTCAACTAAATTTATGGGCATTGTAAAACAGAATTCACTACAAGACATTCCTCCAGTGTGGGAGGCTCTTTCCTGGCCTCCACCACTCCTTCCTTGTCTTAACTGAGCAAAATCAGAGACTATGCTCTTGAGGAGGAGATTGTTCTGCAATCTCCCTTCCACTTAGAGCCTGGCTTTAAAGTAGTGCTCTGAGCCAACTCCATGTTCGTCAACTGAAGAATGGATAAAAAAGATGTGGTATTTTTATGCAATGGAGCACTACTCAGCCATAAAGAAGGATAAACCAAAAATACAACAAACATTTCTATAAACATCTGCGTCATTTCTGTGAACATGTTCTTTGAGAACTGTTTCTCCTGTGTTTCAAACTTGCTAAATTCAATATACTTTCTTCCCCTTTGGTCCTAGTGAGCCTGCTTCTCTCTCTCTCTGACCCTAGTAGACCTATTTTTCTCTCTCTGGCTCTAGTGGACCCATTTCTTTCTCTCTGTGTCCCCAATGGACCTGTTTGTTTCTCTGGCTGGTCTCGGTCTCTCTCCCTTTCCCTTTTTCCCTCTTTCCCTCCTCCCTCCCCTCCCAAGTTTAACACCTGATTAACTCACTATCAATGCAGTTTCTCTGTCTCTCTCTCCAGCATGACTTGCGGCTTGCGGCTTGCAGCCGCCATGAACTGTAGCCCCGTCATCCCATGCTGCCTTGGAGCCAACTTATGGACTGAAACTCCTGAGAAACACAACACCTTTGTGGTTGTTTGACCAGAAAAACACTTTCTAAAACAAATTCACAAAAATAAAGTAAATACAGAAACCAAAAATACAACAAACATTTCTATAAACATCTGCATCATTTCTGTGAACATGTTCTTTGAGAACTTTTTCTCCTGTGTTTAAAACTTGCTAAATTCAATATACCTTCTTCCCCTTTGGTCCTAGTGAGCCTGCTTCTCTCTCTCTCTGGCCCTCGTAGACCTATTTTTCTCTCTCTGGCCCTAGTGGACCCATTTCTTTCTCTCTGTGTCCCCAATGGACCTGTTTGTTTCTCTGACTGGTCTCGGTCTCTCTCCCTTTCCATTTTTCCCTCTTTCCCTCCCTCCTCCCCTCCCAAGTTTAACACCTGATTAACTCACAATCAATGCAGTTTCTCCCCCTTTGGCATGCTCATTGAAAAGTGTCCACTTGCTTGCTACTTCTTACCCTGGTACATATGTTGGTATCTGTCAGAGCTCTTTTAAATTCCTGAGGGAAGAATGATGAGAGGATAAAAAAATAAAGATAAAAACAGAAAGCTAGGGTTGGGTGGAGCTCTTCTTCCAGATGGAAGGAAGAGACTGATCAACCACTGCACTGCATTTATTTATACACTTATGTAAGTAGCTTGCTCCTTCTATCCTGTGTTCTGGGGACTGGAATACCTGTTCACATCCAGCACTCCATGCCCTCAGGGCATTTTTCAGGTGCTCTGTGCCTTGGGGCACTCTTGTTCAGGCACTTGTGCTTTCGTCTCCCACATGTGCTCCCAACAGCTTTCCATTGTATAAAAATACCATATCTTTCTTTTTCATTCTGTGGTTAATGGGCAAGCTACCCCTGTTTTTTTCTGGGTCCTTGTTGCGTGGAGCCGTCTTCTCCTCTGGCCTTCAGTCCATGAATTTCTTTTTGAGTCAAATGTGTTTCTTGTATACAGCATATTGATGGATCCTGCTTCCAATCCACTCTGCCTGTGTCTTTTTATTGGTGAATTGAGGCCATCTACATTAATGGTATGCCCAACATGTGCTAGCTCATTTCTGCCATGCTATCCTCCTTCTGTTGGCTTCCCACTTTTCCCCTCCATTCAGTTGCCTGTCCTTCTTGGCAGTCCCCCTCTGCTGCTGTTCCTGGAACCGTGGTCATCTTTATTTCCCTCTAGAATATGCTTTAGCACTCTTTGTAGGGTTAGTTTGGTGGTCATGAATTCCTTCAGTTGTTCTTTATCATGAAAATACTTTATTTCTCCATTAATTTTGAAAGATAGCTTTGCAGGTGTATCGGGTAATATGCTATGTACCCCCAAGTCCTCATATAATATTGATGGGGCTGAGTTATTGGTTTGTTATTGGTTTGTTGTCTGGCAATGCGAGTGCTGTGCCCACCCAGGGGTGGAGCCGACATACAATGTAAGGGAAGGCGGGTCTTCCTCTTGCACTTCTGTGCTTCAGCCTCTCTGTCTGTCTCGCTAGCACGACTTGCGGCTTGCGGCTTGCAGCCGCCATGAACTGTAGCCTGGTCATCCCATGCTGCCTTGGAGCCAACTTATGGACTGAAACTCCTGAGAAACTGTAAGAATAAACCTTTCCTTCCCTAATTTTGGGCGTCAGGTATTTTGTCTCGGCAATGAGCGAAAAGTAACCAAGACAGCAGGATATATCAGTCTGGGTTGGAAACTGTTTTCTTTGAGGACTTGAAACACTTCACTCTAAACTCTTCTTGAATGAATGGTTTGTGTTGAGAAGTCTGCCGTGATTCTGAGGGATTTTCCTTTATAGGTGATCTCTTTTTTTTTAACAGCCTTTAAATTTCTATTCTTGTGCTGAATTTCTGGGATCTTGATTATTATATGTCGAGGTGTAAATGTATTTTGGTGATGGCTAGCTGGAGTTCTATATGCTTCACTTATCTGTATGTCGGATCCTTTTCCCATGCTTGGGAAGTTATCTGCTATTACTTAGGTAAACAGTCTTTTTATGTCATTTGTGTTGACCCCTGTTTTTTTGCTGACACTTATCAGTCTTAAATTATTTTTCTTTGTGTAATCTTGCAGCCATTGAATTGTTATTTCCTGGTTCTTTGTTATTTTTAAGAGATCTTGTCTTTTGCAGTTGCTAGCTGCAATCCTGTCTTCAAGGTCTGAAAGTCTATCTTCAGTTTTATTCAAACAGTTTTGCCATCTTTCAATGGAGTTTTTAATTTCCTGAATATCTCTTTGAATGTTTCATGCATTGTAATTCCTTCCTATATTGTTTATTCAAGGATTCCATCATTGTCCTATGCTCCTCTTTTTTTTTATCTATGTCTTCTTTAGATATGCTCAGCAATTTTTTCATTACATTTGTCATTTCTTCTTTTACCTGAGATATTATTTCTCATCTGATTATTTTTACAACCTCTTGAAGTTGTTTCTTTACTTCAGTTGCTATCTTTTCAGAATTTTCAGGTATGTGGCTTCCAGTTTCTTCCATGTCAATGTCTCCCAGACATTGTGTGTGAGCTGGAGGTCTGAGACTGCCTTTTGCTCCTTTGTCTTGACATTTTCCTGGGTTCCTCCAGATGAGCCAGTTGTGGAGTCTCAGACGCTTCCCACATTGGCTGCCTGTCTGCAGGGTTGGGAAATGGGCCAGCCACCTGAGTTTCTCTAACTTAGGTTCCTGGGGAGGTGGTGGGATGCAGGGCAGGCTTCACCAGTCACATGCAGCTTCACTGAGAGTTCCCTGATGGCAGCAGGTTGTTCTCCCAGCCTGCTCTGGATACCAGTCCTGATGGTGCCTGGTGGGCTCACCAGTATATAATCTTCTTGATGAGTTGCTGCATTCTGTTTGCCAGTGTCTTATTAAAGATTTTTGCATCTATGTTCACAAGGGAGATTGATCTGTAATTCTCTTTCTTAGTTGAGTCCTTCTCTGGTTTTGGTATCAGGATAATGCTTGCTTCCAGGAATGAATTTTGGAGTATTGCTTTCTTTTCAATTTCATTAAAGAATTTGAGAAATAGTAGTGTTAGTTCTTCAAATTTCTTGTAAACTTCAGCAGTCAATCTGTCAGACCCTGGGCTTTTCTTTGTTGGTAGGTTTTTAATTACATCTTTGATTTCATTGATTGATATTGGGTTATTTAGGATTTTTGTATCTTCTTGATTCAGCTTTCGTAATTCATATGTATCTAGGATTCTGTCCATTTCTTCTGCATTTTCCATCTTATTAGAACACAAGTTATCAAAGTACGTATAGATGATCTTCTTGATTTCTGTAGGGTCTGTTGTGATTTCACCCTTTTCATTCCTAATTGTGTGAATTTGAGTCTTTCCTTTTTTGATAAAGTTGGATAAGGGTCAATTTTATTTAAACTTTCAAAGAACCAACTCTTCTATTCATTGATTGTTTGTGTTGTTTTTTTAGTCTCCAATGTGTTAGTTTCTGCTCTGATCTTTATAACTTCCTCTCTTGTATGAGCTTTTGCGTTAGCCTGCTCTTCTTTTTCTAGAAGTTTGAGGTTCGCTATTAAGTTGTTTATATGCTGTTGCTCTGTTTTCCTGATATGGGTATTTACTGCTATGAATTTCCCTCTTAAGGTTGCTTTCATTGTGTCCCATAAGTTCTGATGTGTTGCGTTGTCATTATTATTCAACTGTAAAAACTGTCTAATTTTTTCTTTATTTTATCTGTGACTCATCGGTTGTTCAGGAGGGTGCTATTTAATTTCCATGTGTTTATGAAGTTCTTGTGGTTTCTTTTGCCATGGACTTCCAATTTCATTGCACTATGGTCTGGTGATATGCATGGGATAATTTCAGTTCCTTTGCATTTCCTTAAACATATTCTGTGAGCTGATATGTGGTCTGTTTTGGGGAACATCTCATGTGCAGCTAAAAAGAATGCGTATTCTGATGTTGTGGGGTGCAACACTCTGTAGACATCTACTAAGTCCATTTTTTCAAGAGTTTGGTTCAGATCTGATATTTCCTTGTTGATTTTTGGTCTAGTTGGTCTGTCTTTTTGTGACAGTGGGTTATTGAGATCCTCCAAATAGTTGTATTATGGTTTATTTGCTTTTTCATGCCTGTTAGTATTTGTTTTATATAGTTGGGTGCACTGGTGTTTGTTGCATATATCTTTATCATTGTTATTTCTTCCTCTTGGACTGTTCCCTTTCCAACTATGTAGTGACCTTCTTTATCTCTCTTAATCTTGGCTTGAAATTCACTCTGTCTACAACTAGAATAGCTTCCCTTGCTTTTTTGTGTGTTTGTGTCTCATGGAGTATTGTTTTTATTCTTTGACTTTCAGTGTATGAATTTATTTTTGAATTAAATACGTTTCTTATATGCAGCATCTTGTTGGGTCTTGCTTCTTGATCCATGCTGCTAGTTTGTGTTTTTTTGATTGGTGAGTTGAGACCATTAACACTGATGGCTATAACTGATGTGTATTGACTTATCCTTGTCATGTTATTTTCCTGTTGTTGGCTCCCCCTCTTTTTTTTCCTCTCCCTCAGTTTGTTTGCCTTGCCTGGTAGGTTCCTTCTGCTGGGTTCATGGAGTTGTAGTCCTTGTTATCTCTCTCTGGAATGTCCTTCAAAACATTCTGGAGTGCTGGTTTGGTGGTAAGAATTTCCTCAAATGTTCTTTGTCATGGAAGTATCTTATTTCTACATCAGTTTTGAAAGGTAGTTTTGTGGGATACATCAATCTGGGTTGCAGGTTGTTTTCATTTAGAATTTGAAATATTCGCTCAATAAGAGTAGCATCAATCACAGCCTAGAAAATGACAAACTGAGGTAACCGTCAATTTGCCACCTTTAACTATCTGAACTAGATTTGTGGTTATATAACAAAATCTAAAACAGACCAGAAAATTACATGCAGTATATAAGTCCTTAACATGTCAATTTTACCCTCAGAGTTTAAAATTTAAAAGGGGTTAGAGAAAAACAAGTAGGTAGAAGAAAAGATTGAAAGTAAGACTGGAGGACAAAGGGGGATCACACTAAGTTTGGGAAACCAGTGCAGAAGACTGGAGGAAAGACAGAAGAGAAAAGATAAAAAGAAGAACAGAACAGAATAACAACCACAAAGAGGCTAGAAACCAGGCTCACACTCATAAAAAAAATAAGATCAAACAATAAGGAGAAAAGAACAAAAACAAAACCACGACCACCACCACCACAACAAAACAAACAAGAGAGTAAAAGAGAAAAAAAGGAGGCCATATCCAGGTTTGTCTCTGCTGTCACTGGTAGACAATGTGTGGAGACAAGAGTTCCAATCCACGCCCATCTATCCCAGTAAGCCAACAGTAGCTTTTTGGTGAGATAGTGGATAATCTCAGAATGTGCACCTTCTGGTGAAGACCAGATTCATTCAGCCTGCAGCTATCAGCACACCTTCCTCACACTTCAACCCACCTGGG